>CM040438.1:9336785-9399149 GCA_022702705.1 Papilionanthe hookeriana x Papilionanthe teres | reverse complement strand
TGCTTCGTTCAGTTACGTATTGCTACTTTTCGGTTAATAGTTGACCTATCGGGTTAATGGGTTGGTCATTGGGTCAGAAATTAACCATTTTAACTAAACTTGATGTTTTGGTCAAAAGTTGTCCTTCCGGGTTAATGGGGTGGTCGTTAGGTCAAAAATTGACAACTTTGATGAAAATTAACTTTTTGGTTAAAAGTTGACCTATTTGGTCAATGGGTTGGTTATTGGGTCATGGATTGGCCATTTTTATCAAAGTTTTCTTTTTGGTCAAAAGTTAACCTATTGGGTTAATGAGTTATTCATGTGGTCAAATAGTTTAATCATTTTCGACCAAAGCTGACTTTTTGGTTAGAGATTGTCATATTGGGTCAATAGTTGGTCATTTGTTCAAAATTTGATTATTTCGACCAAAATGGAATTTTTTTCTCAAAAGTTGACCCATTAGATCGATTAGTGTAGTCATTATGTCGAAATTGACCATTTTGGCCAAAGTTGACTTATTGTCAATAGTTGACCTAATGGGTCAATGAGTTATTTATTGGATCAGAAATTCACCATCTTGACCAAACATGACTTTTTCGTCAAAAAGTTGACCTATTAGGTCAATGGGATGGTCATTAGGTAAAAAATTGATAATTTTGACCAAAGTTGACTTTTTGGACAAAAGTTGACCTATTGGGTCAATGGACTGGTCATTAGGACAAGGATTGACCATTTTATACAAATTTAACTTTTTGGTTGAAAGTTGACTTGTTGGGTCAATGTGATGGTTGTTGGGTCAAGAATTGACCATTTTGACCAAAGTTGACATTTTGGTCATTGGGTGAGAAATTAACCATTTTGATTAAAGTTGACTTTTTGGTCAAAAGTTGACCTATTCTGTCAATGGGATGGTCATTAGGTCAAAAATTGACTATTTTGACCAAAATTATCTTTTTGGTCAAAAGTTGAACTATTTGGTCAATGGGTTGGTCATTTGGTCAATGATTGACCATTTTGACCAAAGTTGATTTTTTAGCCAGAGATTGACTTATTGGGTCAATAATTGTTCATCAGGTAAAAAAATTGACTATTTTGACCAAAATTGACTTTTTGGTCAAAAGTTGACCTATTGAGTCAATGGGTTGGTCATTAGGTCAAAGATTGCCCATTTTGACTAAAGTTAACTTTTTTGTCAGAGATTGACTTAATTGGTTAAAAATTGGTCATTAGGTCAAAAATTGACTATTTTGACCAAAATTAAATTTTTGGTTTAAAGTGGACCCATTGAGACAATGAGGTGGTCATTATGTAAGAAATTAACTATCTTGACCAAAATTAACTTTTTGGTTAAACGTTGTCCTTTTGGGTCAATGGGTTGGTCATTGGGTTAAGGATTGACCATTTTGACCAAAGTTGACTTTTTAGTCAAAAGTTGACCTTTTGGGTTAATGGGTTGGTAAATGGGTCAAGGATTGGACATTTTAACCACAGTTGACTTTTTGGTCAAAAGTTGACCTATTGGGTCAATATTGGTCATTAGGTCAAAAATTGACTATTTTGACCAAAATTGGCTTTTTGGTCAAAAGACGATCTATTGGGTCAGTGGGTTGGTCATTGGGTCAAGGATTTACCATTTTGACCAAAGTTGACTTTTTTATCAAAATTTGACCTTTTGGGTCAATGGGTATGTCATTGGGTCAAGGATTGGCCATTATGACCAAATTTGACTTTTTGATCAGATATTTTCTTTTTAGGTCATTAATTGGTCATTAGGTCAAAAATTGACTATTTTGAGCAAAATTGACTTTTTGTTCAAAAGTTCACCTATTGGGACAATGAGTTAGTCTTTGGGTTAAGAAGTGACCATTTAGCCTAAAGTTGACTTTTTGGTCAAAAGTTGACCTATTGGGTCAATGGGTTGGTCATTGGGTAAAAAATTGAACATTTTGACCAAGTTGACTTCTTGGTAAAAAGTTGGCTTTTTGATTAAAAGTTGACCTATTGGGTCAATGGGTTGGTCCTTGGGTCAAGGATTGATCATTTTAACCAAAGTTGACTTTTTTATTAAAGATTTCCTTATTGGGTCAATAATTGGTCATCAGGTCAAAAATTGACTATTTAGACCAAAATTAAATTTTTCGTCAAAAGTTGTCCCATTGGGTTAACGGGGAGGTTATTTGATCAGAAATTCACCATTTTGAACAAAGTAAGCATTTTGGTCAAAAGTTGACCTATTGGGTCATTGGGTTGGTCATTGGGTCAAGGATTGACCATTTTGACCAAAGTTGTTTTTTTGGTCAAAAGTTTACCAGTTAGGTCAATGGTTGGTCATTAGGTCAAGGATTGACCATTTTCACCAAAGTTGACTTTTTGGTCGGAGATTGACTTATTGGTTCAATAATTGATCATTAGGTCAAAAATTGGCTATTTAGACCAAAATTGAATTTTTGGTCAAATGTTGAATTTTTGGGTAAATGGGTTGGTTATTGGATGATGAATTGACCATTTTAAACAAAGTTAAATTTTTGTTCAAAAGTAGTCCTATTTGGTCGATGGGTTGGCCATTTGGTCAAAAATGGACCATTTTAACCAAACTTGATGTTTTGGTCAAAAGTTGACATATTGGGTAAATTGGGTGGTTATTAGGTCAAAATTGGCTATTTTGACCAAAATTGCTTTTTTGTCAAAAGTTGACATATTGGGTCAATGCTTTGATCAATGGGTCAAGGATTGACCATTTTGACTAAAGTTGATTTTTTGTCAAAAGTTAACCAATCGAGACAATGGGATGGTTATTGGGTCAAGGATTGACCAGTTTGACCAAAGTTGACTTTTTTGATAAGGGATTAACTTATTGGGTCAATAATTGGTCATTATGTCAAAAATTGACTATTTTGACCAAAATTGACTTTTTGGTCAAATGTTGACCATTTGGTCAATGGATTGTTCATTGGGCAAGAATTGACCATTGTGACTAAAGTTTATCTTTTGGTCAAAAGTTAACTATTGGTCAGTGGGTTGGTCATTGGGTTGGTCATTGGGTCAGAAATTGATAATTTTGACTAAAGTTAACTTTTCGGTCAAAAGTTGACCTATTTGGTCAATTAGGTGGTCATTAGGTCAAAAAATTAATAATTTTGACCAAAATTTCTTTTTGGTCAAAAGTTGTCCTATTGGGTCAATGGGTTGGTCATCTGGTGCAGAATTGACCATTTTTACCAATGTTGACTTTTTGTACAGAAGTTGTCCTCTTAGGTCAAGGGGTTGGTCATTCGGTAAGAAATTGACCATTTTGACGAAACTTGATTTTTTTGAAAAGTTGACCGATTGCGTCAATAAGGTAGTCGTTAGGAAAAAAATCGATTATTTTGACCAAAATTGACTTTTTGGTCATAAGTTGACCTATTGGGTTAACGAGTTTGTCATTGGGTCAAGGATTGACCATTTTGACTAAAGTTGACTTTTGGGTTAAAAGTTATCCTATGGTTAAATGAGTTGGTTATTGGGTCAAGGATTGACCCTTCTAACGAAAGTTGACTTTTTGGTCATTGGGTCAAAAATTGACCATGTTTACTAAAGTTGTCATTAAGTTAAAAATTGACTATTTTGACCAAAATTGTCTTTTTGGACAAAAGTTGTCCTATTTGGTCATTGGGTCAATGATTAACCACTTTGAACAAAGTTGACTTTTTGGTCAGACATTGACTTATTGGGTATATAATTGGTTAATAGGTCAAAATTGACTTTTTTGACCAAAATTGACTATTTTGACCAAAACTGACTATGTTGACCAAGTTTGACTTTTTGGTCAAAAGTTAACCTATTGGGTCGATGGGTTGGTCATTGGGTCAAGGATTGACCATTTTGACCAAAGTTGACTTTTTGGTTAGAGATGACTTATTGGGTAAAAAATTGGTCATTAGGTCAAAAATTGACTATTTTGACCTAGATTGAATTTTTGGTCAAAAGTTGACTCGTTAACTCAATGAGGTGGTCATTGTGTCAAAAATTGACCATTTTGACCAAATTTAACTTTATGGTCAACAGTTCACCTATTGACTTTTTAACAAAAGTTGACCTATTTGGTCATTGGGTCAATGATTGACAATTTTAAACAAAGTTTACTTTTTGATCCGAATTGACTTATTGGGTATATAATTGGTCAATAGGTCAAAAATTGACTATTTTGTCCAAAATTGACTAAGTTGACCAAAATTAACTTTTTGGTCAAAGTTGACTTATTGGGTCAATGGGTTGTTCATTGGGTCAAGGATAGACCATTTTGACCAAAGTTGACTTTTTTGTTAGAGATGACTTATTGGGTCAAAAATTGGTCACTAGGTCAAAAATTGACTATTTTGACCTAAATTGAATTTTTGGTCAAAAGTTTACTCGTTAAGTCAATAAGTGGTCATTTTGTCAGAAATTGACCATTTTGACCAAATTTAACTTTGTGGTCAATAGTTCACCTATTGACCATTTTGACAAAAGTTAACCTATTTGGTCATTGGGTTAATGATCAACCATTTTGAACCAAGTTGACTATTTTGTCAGACATTGACTTATTGGGTATATAGTTGGTCAATAGATCAAAAATTGACTATTTTGACCAAAATTGACTATGTTGAACAAAATTGACATTTTGGTCAAAAGTTGACATATTGGGTCAATGGGTTTGTCATTGGGTCAAGTATTGACCACTTTGACCAAAGTTGACTTTTTGGTTAGAGATGACTTATTGGGGCAAAAATTGGTCCTTAGGTCAAAAATTGACTATTTTGACCTAAACAGAATTTTTGGTCAAAAGTTGACTCGTTAAGGCAATGGGGTTGTCATTGTGTCAGAATTGACCATTTTGACCAAATTTAACTTTTTCATCAACAGTTGACCTATTGAGTCAATGAGGTGGTCACTAGGTCAAAAATTGACAATTTTGACCAAAATAGACTTTTTGGTCAAATTTTATCCTTTGGGGTCAATGGGTTGGTCATTGGGTCAATGATTGACCATTTGACCAATGTTGACTTTTGGTCAAAAGTTGACCTATTAGGTCAGTGGGTTGTTCATTGGGTCAGAAATTGACCATTTTGACCAAAGTTGACTTTTTTGTCAAACGTTGACCTTTTGGGTCAATGGGGTAGTCATTAGGTAAAAAATTAACTATTCTGACGAAAATTGACTTTTTAGTCAAAAGTCGATCTATTGGGTCAGTGGGTTGGCATTGGGTCAAGGATTTACAATTTATACCAAAGTTGACTTTTTGGTCAAAAGTTGACCTATTGGGTCAATGGGTTTGCCATTGGGTCAAGGATTGACCATTAAGAGCAAATTTGACTTTTTGGTGAGAGATTGACTTTTGGGTTCAATAATTGGTCTTTATGTCAAAATTTGACTATTTTAAATAAAATTGACTTTTTGTTCAAAAGTTGACATATTGGGTTAATATGTCAGTCTTTGGGTTAAGAATTGACCATTTTGACCAAAGTTGACATTTTTGTCAAAAGTTAACCTATTGGGTCAAAGTGTTTGTCATTGTGTCAAGAATTTACCATTTTTTATCAAAGTTGGCTTTTTGGTCAAAAGTTGACTTATTGTGTCAATGGGTTGGTCATTGGGTCAAGGATTGATCGTTTTTTACCAAAGTTAACTTTTTGGTCAAAAGTTGACCTATTGGGTCAATGGGTTGGTCATTGGGTCCAAAATTTACTTTTTGACCAAAATTGAATTTTTGATCAAAAGTTGACCCATTAGGTTAATGTGGTGGTCATTAGTTGACTTACCGGGTCAATGCGGTGGTCATTAGGTCAAAAATTGACTATTTTGACCAAAATTAGTTGTTTGATCAAAAGTTGACATATTGGGTCAATGGGTTGGTTATTTGGTCAAGGATTGACCATTTTGACCAAAGTTGATTTTTTGGTCAAAAGTTGACCAATTGGGTCAATTGGTTCGTGAGTGGGTCAAGAATTAACCGTTTTGACCAAAGTTAACTTTTTGGTCAAAAGTTGACCTATTAGGTCAATTGGGTGGTCATTAGGTAAAAATTTGACTATTTTAAACAAACTTACTTTTTTAGTCAAAAGTTGACCCATTGGGTTAACGGGGTACTCATTGGGTATGAAATTGACTGTTTTGACCAAAGTTAACTTTTTGGTCAAAAGTTGACTATTTCGGTTAATGGGGTGGTCGTTAGGTCAAAAATTGACTAATTTGACCAAAATTTACTTTTTGGTCAAAAGTTGACCTATTGGGTCAATGTCTTGGTCATTGTATCATGGATTGACCATCTTGATCAAAGTTGCTTATTTGGTCAAAAGTTGACCAATTGGGTCAGTGGGTTGGTCGTTGGGTCAAGGATTTACCATTTTGACCAAAGTTGACTTATTGGTAAAAGATTGACTTTTTTGTCAATAATTGGTCATTAGGTCGAAAATTAACTATTTAGACCAAAATTGTCGGTCAAAAGTTTACCTATTGTGTCAATGGGTTGGTCATCGGGCCCAGAATTGACCATTTTGACCAACATTAATTTTTGGTTAAAAGTTGACCTATTGGGTCAATGGGTTGGTCATTGGGTCAAGAATTGATCATTTTGACCAATGTTAACTTTTTGGACAAAAGTTAACCTATTAAGTCAATTGGGTGGTCATTAGGTCAAAAATTGACTATTTTGACCAAAATTGCTTTTTGGTCAAAAGTTGACATATTGGGTCAATGGGTTAGTTATTGGGTTAAGAATTGACCATTTTGACCAAAGTTGACTTTTTGGTCAAAAGTTGACCTATTAGGTCAATGGTTGGTCATTGGGTGTGAAATTGACCAATTTAACCAAACATGACTCTTTTGTCAAAAGTTGACCTATTGGGTTAATGGGTTGGTCATTAGGTAAAAAATTAACTATTTTGACCAAAATTAACTTTTTGGTCAAAATTTGGCCTATTGGGTCAATGGGTTCGTCATTGGGTCAAGAATTGACCATTTTTTATCGAAGTTGAGTTCTTGGTTAAAAGTTGACCTTTGGGTTTTTTGAGTTGGATATTGGGTCAAGGATTGAACATTTTGACCAAAGTTGACTTTTTGGTCATTGGGTCAGAAATTAACCATGTTGACCAAAGCTGACTTTTTTGTCAAAAGTTGATCTATTTGGTCAATGGGATGGTCATTAGGTAAAATATTGACTATTTTGACGAAAATTGAATTTTTTGTCCAAAGTTGACTATTTAGTCAATGAGTTGGTCATTAGTTCAAGGATTGACCATTTTGACCAAAGTTGTCTTTTTGGTCAAAATTTGACTTATTGGGTCAATGGAATGGTTATTGGGTCAGGACTTGGCCATTTTAAATAAAGTTGACTTTTTGATCAAAAGTTGACCTATTGGGTCAATGGGGTGGTTGTTATGTTAAAAATTTACTTTCTTATCAAAAGTTGACCAATTAGGTCAATGGGTATGTCATTGTGTCTAGGATTGACCATTTCGACCAAAATTCACATTTTGGTCAAAAGTTGACTCATTGGTTCAATGGGGTGGTCATTATGTAAAAAATTGACTATTTTGACCAAAATTGACTTTTAGTGTAAAGTTGACCTATTAGGTCAATGGGTTAGTTATTTGGTCAAGAATTGAACATATTGACCAAAGTTAAATTTTTAGTAAAAGGTTGATCTATTGGGTGTATGGGTAGGTTATCGGGTCATGGATTGACCATTTTGACTAAAGTTGACGTTTTGGTCAAATGTTGAGTTATTGGGTCAATTGGTTGGTCAATGGGTCAAGGATTGACCATTTTGACCAAAGTTAACTTTTTGGTCAAAAGTTGTCCTATTGGGTCAATGAGTTTGTCATTGCGTCAAGGCTTGACCATTTTGACTAAAGTTAACTTTTCAGTCAAAAGTTGACTTAGTGCATCAATGGGTTGGTCTTTGAGTTAGAAATTGTCCATTTTAACCAAAGTTGACTTTTGGTCAAAAGTTAACCTATTGGGTCAATGGGGTGGTCATCAGGTCAAAAATTGACTATATTGGCCAAAATTGACTTTTTTGTCAAAAGTTAATCTGTTGTGTCAATGGGTTGGTCATTGTGTTAAGGATTGACTATTTTGACTAAAGTTCACTTTTCGTCAAAAGTTGGTCTATTGGGTCAATGGGTTGGCCATTGGGTCAAGGATTGACCATTTTGACCAAAGTTCACTTTTTGGTCAGAGATTCGCTTATTGAGTAAATAATTGGTCATTATGTCAAAAATTAACTATTTTGGTCAAAAGCTAACCTATTGGGTCTATGGGTTTATCATTGGGTCAAGGATTAAGCATTTTGACCAAAGTTGACTTTTCGGTCAACAGTTGACTTATCGGGTTAAAGGGTTGGTCATTGGGTCAGAAATTATGCATTTTAACCAAACTTGATGTTTTGGCCAAAAGTTGTCCTTCTGGATTAATGGGGTGGACATTAGGTCAAAAAATGACAGCTTTGATGAAAATTAACTTTTTGATCAAAAGTTGACCTATTTGGTGAATGAGTTTGTTATTAGGTCATGGATTGACCTTTTTTATCAAAGTTTTCTTTTTGGTCAAAAGTTGACCTATTGGGTTAATGGGTTATTTATATGGTCAAAGTTTGATCATTTTCGACCAAAGTTGACCTTTTGGTTAGAGATTGTCATATTTGGTCAATAATTGGTCATTTGGTCAAAATTTGATTATTTCGACCAAAATTGGACTTTTGGTCAAAAGTTAACCCATTGGGTCAATTGGGTTGTCATTATGTCAGAAATTGTCCATTTTGACCAAAGTTGACTTTTTGTCAATAGTTGACCTATTGGGTCAATGGGTTAGTTATTGGATCAGAAATTCACCATCTTGACCAAACATGACTTTTTCATCAAAAAGTTGACCTATTGGGTCAATGGGGTGGTCATTAGGTAAAAAAATGACAATTTTGACCAAAATTGACTTTTTGGTCAAAAGTTGACTTATTGGATATTAGGGTTGGTCATTAGGTCAAGGATTGACCATTTTGAACAAAGTTCACTTTTTCGTTAAAAGTTGACTTTTTGGGTCGATATGATGTTTGTTGGGTAAAGAATTGACCATTTTGACCAAAGTCGACTTTTTGGTCATTGGGTGAGAAATTAACCATTTTAATTAAAGTTGACTTTTTTGTCAAAAGTTGACCTATTCAGTCAATGAGGTGGTCATTAGGTCAAAATTTGATTATTTTGATCAAAATTGTCTTTTTGGTCAAAAGTTGACCTATTTGGTCAATAGGTTGGTCATTTTGGTCAATGATTGACCATTTTGACCAAAGTTGACTTTTTGGCAAGAGATTGACTTATTGGGTCAATAATTGTTCATTAGGTAAAAAATTGACTATTTTGACCAAAATTGACTTTTTGGTCAAAAGTTGACCTATTGGGTCAATGGGTTGGTCATTAGGTCAAAGATTGACAATTTTGACTAAAGTTAACTTTTTGGTCAGAGATTGACTTAATTGGTTAAAAATTGGTCATTAGGTCAAAAATGACTATTTTGACCAAAGTTAATTTTTTGGTTTAAAGTTGACCCATTGTGTCAACGAGGTGGTCATTATGTCAGAAATTGACTATCATGACCAAAATTGACTTTTTGCTTAAAAGTTATCCTTTTGGGTCAATGGGTTGGTCATTGGGTTAAGGATTGACCATTTTGACCAAAGTTAACTTTTTGGTCAAAAGTTGACCTTTTAAGTTAATGGGTTGGTAATTGGATCATGGTTTGACCATTTTAACTACAGTTGACTTTTTGGTCAAAAGTTGACCTATTGGGTCAATATTGGTAATTAGGTCAAAAATTGACTGTTTTGACAGAAATTGACTTTTTGGTCAAAAGTCAATCTATTGGGTCAGTGGGTTGGTCATTAGGTCAAGGTTTTACCATTTTGACCAAAGTTGACTTTTTATCAAAAGTTGACCTTTTGGGTCAATGGGTATGTCATTGGGTCAATGATTGGCCATTATGACTAAATTTGGCTTTTTGGTCAGAGATTGATTTTTTGGGTCATTAATTGGACATTATGTCAAAAATTGACTATTTTTTTAAAAATTGATTTTTTGTTCAAAAGTTGACCTATTGGGACAATGAGTTAGTCATTGGGTCAAGAAGTGACCATTTTACCCAAAGTTGACTTTTTGGTCAAAAGTTGACCTATTGGGTCAATGGATTGGTCATTGGGTAAAAAATTGAACATTTTAACCAAAGTTAACTTTTTGGTTAAAAGTTAACCTTTTGGGCCAATGGGTTGGTCATTGGGTCAAGGATTGACCATTTTGACCAAAGTTGACTTTTTGGTTAAAGATTTACTTATTAGGTCAACAATTGGTCGCTAGGTCAAAAATTGACTATTTTGACCAAAATTAAATTTTTGGTTAAAAGTTGACCCATTGGGTTAACGAGGAGGTCATTTGATCAAAAATGGACAATTTTGAACTAAGTAAACACTTTGGTCAAAAGAAGACCTATTAGGTCAATGGGTTGGTCATTGGGTCAAGGATTGACCATTTTGACCGAGGTTGATTTTTTGGTTAAAAGTTTACCAATTAGGTCAATGGGTTGGTCATTAAGTCAAGGATTGACCATTTTGACCAAAGTTGACTTTTTGGTAAGAGATTGACTTATTGGTTCAATAATTAATCATTAAGTCAAAAATTGACTATTTTGACCAAAATTGAATTTTTGGTCAAATTTTGACTTATTGTCTCAATGGGTTAGTCATTGGATCATGAATTGACCATTTTGACCAAAATTGACTTCTTGGTGAAAAGTAGTCCTATTGGGTCAATGGGTTGGCCATTTGGTCAAAAATTGACCATTTTAACCAAACTTGATGTTTTGGTCAAAAGTTGACATATTGGGTCAATTGGGTGGTCATTAGGTCAAAATTGACTATTTTGACCAAAATTGCTTTTTTGTCAAAAGTTGACATATGGGTCAATGCTTTGGTCAATGGATCAAGGATTGACCATTTTGACCAATGTTGTTTTTTTGGTCAACCAATTGGGACAAAGGGTTGGTTATTGGGTCAAGTATTGACCATTTTGACCAAAGTTGACTTTTTTGACAAGAGATTGACTTATTGGATCAATAATTGGTCATTAGGTAAAAAAATTGACTATTTTGACCAAAATTTACTTTTTGGTCAAAAGTTGACCTATTAGGTCAAGAATTGACCATTTCGACCAAAGTTTATCTTTTGGTCAAAAGTTTATCTATTGGGTCAATGGTTTGGTCATTGGGTCAGAAATTGACCATTTTGACCAAAGTTAACTTTTCGGTCAAAAGTTGACCTATTCGGTCAATTAGGTGGTCATTAGGTCAAAAATTAATAATTTTGACCAAAATTGCTTTTTGGTCAAAAGTTGACCTATTGGGTCTATGGGTTGGTCATCGGGTCAAGAATTGACCATTTTTTCCAATGTTGACTTTTTGGTCAGAAGTTGACTTATTGGGTCAAGGGGTTGGTCATTGGGTAAGAAATTGACCATTTTGACCAAACTTGACTTTTTTTCAAAAGTTGACCGATTGGGTCAATAAGGTAGTCGTTAGGTAAAAAATTGATTTTTTTGACCAAAATTGACTTTTTTGCCATAAGTTGACCTATTGGGTCAACGGGTTTGTCATTGGGTCGACGATTGACCATTTTGACTAAAGTTGACTTTTTGGTTAAAAGTTGTCATATTGGTTAAATGAGTTGGTTATTGGGCAAGGATTGATCCTTCTGACCAAAGTTGACTTTTTGGTCATTGGGTCAAAAATTAACCATGTTGACTTAAATTGACTTGTTTGTCAAAAGTTCATCTATTTGGTCAATAGGGTGGTCATTATGTCAAAAATTGAATATTTTGACCAAAATTATCTTTTTGGACAAAAGTTGACCTATTTGGTCATAGGGTCAATGATTGACCATTTTGAACAAAGTTGACTTTTTGGTCATACATTGACTTATTGGGTATATAATAGGTCAATAGGATAAAAATTGACTATTTTGACCAAAATTGACTATGTTGACCAAAATTGACTTATTGGTCAAAAGTTGTTCTATTGGGTCAATGGGTTGGTCATTAGGTCAAGGATTGACCATTTTGACCATAGTTGATTTTTTCGTTAGAGATGACTTATTGGGTCAAAAATTGATCATTAGGATAAAAATTGACTATTTTAACATAAATTAAATTTTTGGTCAAAAGTTGGCTCGTTAAGTCAATGGGGTGGTCATTGTGTCAAAAATTGACCATTTTGACCGAATTTAACTTTTTCGTCAACAGTTGACCTATTGGGTCAATGAGGTGGTCACTAGGATAAAAATTGACTATTTTGACCAAAATTGACTTTTTGGTCAATTTTATCCTTTGGGGTCAATGGGTTGTCATTAGGTCAAGGATTGACCATTTTGACCAATGTTGACTTTTTGGTTAAAAGTTGACCTATTGGGTCAATAGGTTGTTCATTTGGTCAAAAATTGACCCTTTTGACCAAAGTTGACTTTTTTTGTCAAACGTTAACCTTTTGGGTCAATGGGGGTAGTCATTAAGTAAAAAATTCATAATTCTGACCAAAATTGACTTTTTGGTCAACAGTCGATCAATTGGGTCAGTGGGTTGGTCATTGGGTCAAGGATTTACAATTTATACCAAAGTTAACTTTTTGGTCAAAAGTTGACTTATTGGGTCAATGGGTTTGCCATTGGGTCAAGGATTGACCTTAAGACCAAATTTGACTTTATGGTGAGAGATTGACTTATTGGGTCTATAATTGGTCTTTAAGTCAAAATTTGATTATTTTGAACAAAATTGACTTTTTGTTAAATAGTTGACATATTGGGTCAATGTGTTAGTCATTTGGTCAAGAATTGATCATTTTGACCAAAGTTGACTTTTTTGTCAAAAGTTAACCTATTGGGTCAATAATTTACCATGTTGATCAAAGTTGGCTTTTTGGTCAAAAATTGACCTATTGGGTGAATGGGTTGGTCATGGGTCAAGGAATGACCGTTTTTTTACCAAAGTTGAGTTTTTGGTCAAAAGTTGAGCTATTGAGTCAATGGGTTGGTCATTGGGTCAATAATTGACTTTTTTGACCAAAATTGAATTTTTTTATCAAAGATCGACCCATTAGGTTAACGGGGCAGTCATCAGGCCAGAAATTGACAATTTTGAGCAAAGTTAACTTTTTGCTCAAAAATTGTCTTAATGGGTCAATGGGGAGGTCCATAGGTCAAAAATTAACTATTTTGACCAAAATTGGCTTTTTGATCAAAAGTTGACATATTGAGTCAATGGGTTGGTCATTGGGTCAAGAATTGACCATTTTGACCAAAGTTAATTTTTTGGTCAAAAGTTGACCAATTGGGTGAATGGGTTGGTCACTGGGTCAAGGATTGACCATTTTACCAAACAGCACTTTTTGGTCAGTGATTGACTTATTGGGTTAATAATTGGTCATTAGGTCAAAAATTGACTATTTTGACCAAAATTGACTTCTTGGTCAATTGTTAACCTATTGGGTAAATGGGTTGGTGAGTGGGTCAAGAATTGATCGTTTTGACCGAAGTTAACTTTTTGGTCAAAAGTTGAACTATTGGGTTAATGGGTTAGTCATTGGGTCAAAAATTGACCATTTTCAGCAAACTTAACTTTTTGGTCAATTGGGTGGTCATTAGGTAAATAGTTGACTATTTTAAACAAAATTTCTTTTTTGGTCAAAAGTTGACCCATTGGGTTAAAGGTGGTCATTGGGTCTGAAATTGACCGTTTTGACCAAAGTTGACTTTTTGGTCAAAAGTAGACTTATTGGGTTAATGGGGTGGTCATTAGGTCAAAAATTGACTATTTTGACCAAAATTTACATTTTGGTCAAAAGTTGACATATTGGGTCAATGCATTGGTCATTGTGTCAAGGATTGACCATTTTGACCAAAGATCCTTATTTGGTCAAAGTTAACAAATTAGATCAATGGGTTGGTCGTTGGTTCAAGGATCGACTATTTTGACCAAAGTTGACTTATTGGTAAGAGATTGACTTTTTTGTCAATAATTGGTCATTAGGTCAAAAATTGACTTTTTAGACCAAAGTAGTCTTTTTGGTCAAAAGTTTACCTATTGTGACAATGGGTCTGTCATTGGGCCAAGAATTGACCATTTTGACCAACATTGACTTTTGTTCAAAAGTTGACCTATTGGGTCAAGAATTGACCATTTTGATCAAAGTTAACTTTTTGGAGAAAAGTTAATCTATTAAGTCAATTGAGTGGTCATTAGGTCAAAAATTGACTATTTTGACCAAAATTGCTTTTTGGTTAAAAGTTTACATATTTGGTCAATGTGTAAGTTATTGGGTTAAGAATTGACCATTTTGATCAAAGTTGACTTTTTGGTCAAAAGTTGACGTATCAGGTCAATGGGTTGGTCATTGGGTTTGAAATTGACCAATTTGACCAAACTTGACTCTTTTGTCAAAAGTTGACCTATTGGGTTAATGGGTTGGTAATTAGGTAAAAAATTAACTATTTTGACCAAAATTGACTTTTTGGTCAAAAGTTGACCTATTGGGTCAATGGGTTGGTCATTGGGTCAAGAATTGACCATTTTGACCAAAGTTGAATTCTTGATTAAAATTTGACCTTTTGGTTTAATGAGTTGGATATTGGGTCAAGGTTTGACGCATTTGACTAATGTTAACTTTTTTTGTGATTGGGTCAGAAATTAACTAAGTTGACTAAAGCTGATGTTTTTGTAAAAAGTTGATCTATTTGGTCAATGGGATGGTCATTAGGTCAAAAATTGACTATTTTGACGAAAATTGACTTTTTTGTCAAAAGTTGACCTATTTAGTCAAAGAGTTGGTCATTAGTTCAATGATTGACCATTTTGACCAAAGTTGTCTTTTTCGTCGAAAGTTGACATATTGGTCAATGGAATGGTTATTGGGTCAGGACTTGACCATTTTAAATAAAGTTTACTTTTTGGTCAAAGGTTGACCTATTGGGTCAATGGGGTAGTTGTTAGGTTAAAAATTGACTATTTTGACAAAAATTTACTTTCATGTCAAAAGTTGACCAATTAGGTCAATGGGTTTGTCATTGTGTCAAGGATTCACCATTTCGACCAAAATTTACATTTTGGTCAAAAGTTGAGTCATTGGTTCAATGTGGTGGTCATTAGGTCAAAAGTTGACTATTTTGACCAAAATTTACTTTTTAGTGAAAAGTTGACCTATTTGGTCAATGGGTTGGTTATTTGGTCAATAATTGAACATTTTGACCAAAGTTAACTTTTTGGTAAAAATTTGACCTATTGGGTGTATGGGTAGGTCATTAGGTCAAGGATTGATTATTTTGACCAAAGTTGACTATTTGGTCAAATGTTGTCATATTTGGTCAATGGGTTTGTCATTGCGTCAAGGATTGACCATTTTGACTAAAGTTTACTTTTTGGTCAAAAGTTGACTTAGTGGATCAATGGGTTGGTCATTGGATTAGAAATTATCCATTTTGACCAAAGTTGACATTTTGGTCAAAAGTTGACCTATTAGGTCAATGGGTGGTCATCAGGTCAAAAATTGATTATATTGACCGAAATTGACTTTTTTTGTCAAAAGTTGACCTGTTGTGTCATTGGGTTAGTCATTGTGTCAAGGATTGACTATTTTAACTAAAGTTTACTTTTCGTCACAAGTTGGTCTATTGGGTTAATGTGTTGGTCATTGGGTCAAGCATTGACCATTTTGACCAAAGTTCACATTTTTGTCAGAGATTCACTTATTAGGTCAATAATTGGTCATTATGTGAAAAATTAACTATTTTGGTCAAAAGCTGGCCTATTGGGTCTATGGGTTTATCATTGGGACAAGGATTGAGCATTTTGACCAAAGTTGACTTTTCAGTCAATAGTTGACCTATCGGGTTAACGAGTTGGTCATTGGGTCAGAAATTAACCATTTTAACCAAACTTGATGTTTTGGTCAAAAGTTGTCCTTCTGGGTTAATGGGGTGGTCATTAGGTCAGAAAATGACAACTTTGATGAAAATTAACTTTTTGGTCAAGAGTTGACCTATTTGGCCAATGGGTTGGTTATTGGGTCATGGATTGACCATTTTTATCAAAGTTTTTTGTTTGGTCAAAAGTTGACCCATTGGGTTAGTGGGTTTTTGTTGACCTCATTTTTGATGAGGTCTTCTCTTCATCTTTTTAGTACTTAGGATCTAGCCTTAGGCTTTTCCTTTGACTATCTTAGAGGATTAGAATTGGGACCTACCACGTAGAATTTCAAACCACTTCTTTACTCCCTGCAAACTCCACAAACTTGACTGTAGACCCCTAATCACCTAGAAGGTTGAAATCAAATGTGGAAGTTTAAAGGATGGGTTCCTATAGGACTCTTTGGCCTTAGAGTCGCCTACAGGTGGCCCTGGTCTGGTGAGGGCTGACTTACACACACCTTACACTTGTACACTACACTTTCACACACCTCTTAAAACCACACCCATACCCAACTTGACCTCCTGACTCATGCAAGTTGATTCACATGGATGGTCCTTAACCCCTAAGCCCTTGGCTAAGAGGGTTAGGAACAACATAGTGAATACCTCAAATGAGTCCCTTCATGGCTCATGTGGGCTTGATATGGCTTCATGGCTCAACCAAAATGATTTCATTCCACTTACATTTACCCAATCTTCAATTTTCTAAATTTTCAATTTTTGACCCCGGGGCTCCGGACCCGCCAAACCTACCAAATGCCCTTGAAACTACCCAAAATTTGCAAAATCACCTAAATTACCCAAAATTCCTCAAAACCAATCCCAAACATTCCCACATTACGCAAATTGATCATTCATAGCCAAAAATACAAAAAATTCCAAAAATACCTCTCAATACCCTCAAAATACCCTAAATGCCCCTCTTAACCCAAAAATCCAAAAATTTAGAAAATTCCCAGAAAATTCCAAAAAATCCCAAATATTCCCAATTTCATTTTGTTCAACTACACCATGGGCCAATTTTGTCAATTGACCCCACTTTTATCAAAATCCCCAATTTGACCCATTTTAATCCAAAGTGAACCCAATGTCAAACCAAACCAATTTAACTCCAATTAACCCCAAATCTTTTCTAAACCTTCCCTAACATCCCCACAAACAAAAAACTAACATGATTTGCCCAAAATTTGGATCCAAACCCACTCAAATTCAACCTAAAACCAAAAGGCCCAATTTTGACCTAAATCCAACCTTAACCCAAATAAGCCCAAACCCCAAAATCAAAACCCAACCAAAGCCAAAACCTCTTTCAAACACTCCCATAAACATTTCCCAACATCAATTTAAGATCAATTTCAACCTTAGCACAACATTGGCCCAAATTAGCCCAATTTGACCTACATAGGCCCATTTATCAAATCAACCCAAATTCAACCCAATTTAAACCCAAATCACTCCAAACTTGTTTCAAATCAATCATGACACATCCTTAAGCAAAACCCAACAGTTATTTAGCCCAGGCCTTTACCAAACTTTCATCCTAAAATCCATTTTAAAATCCAAAAGCCCACTTCCCTAAACCATTTTAAAAAACCCCATCTTCATTAAATTTTAAAAGCCCAAACTCATCCTAAAGCCCACGTTACAATCTCATCCCATCACCACTCAATTAATATCATCCCTTAAGTCCTAAATTAATCATCAAATGGTTCCAAATCAAGCCATATGCCAAGTCACCTCTAAATGCCAAAAATCCCAAAATCCCTTTCTCATGCAAGTGAGCCAAGCCATAAGCAAGCCTTGAAGCCATGCACAAGCCACATGAAGCCATGGGATCCACTTTACACATCATCATACTATTAATTGCAAAAGGAGGAGCCTCTTTTAAGCCCCCTTAAAAAGGTTTTAACCCTTTTAATGCTTCACCTTAATCCATGATTAATCAAAATATTCATGGATGGTGACTTCTCTACCCTTTCCTAGCTGATTCATCTGATCTTCCCTCAGCCCAAATCAGCCATGGGGAGGTGAACCAAGCCCATTTCCATGGGTTGACCAAACCAAGTGAAAAAGAAGCCACCTCCCCATGCCATTTTGATCCAACCACTTTACACATGTAAGGCTTCAATTGAATTTACCAACTTCAACCCCTGACCTCCCTGACCTTGAGGGTGACCCTTGCCTGCCGGCCAGCCACCTGGGCCGCCGAAAAACGTCATGGCTGAGACATGGGGAGGAGCCAAACTTTGGAATTCCAACTTGCTGAGTTGCACCATGCCCAATGGCCACCATGGCTGTTCTTCCCTTGACCTAAGCAGCTGATCCCAAGCCCTAACTCTCCCTGGGAGGCCCTCCAGCCTCTCCTATTTAAACCCCACCTCTCTCGGCCATGAGGAGGTGCTGTATCAACCTTAAGGAAACTCTGCAAAAATCACTCCAGAATCTCCCCACACCTAGAGCATTTGATCCCCATTGTCCTCTTGCCCTAATCCCCACTAATTGAGCTGAATTTTGGAGCTCAATTCTCAGGCCAGAACAGGACATTCCCAAATCCTCCACCAAAGTCAAATTAAACTCACCTACACCTGCACAAGGTCAAGAGGAGAAGTTCACCAATGAAAGCCCCCTCTCCAGGCCACCCATCTGTTCCAAACTCCAAAGGTTGAAATCGGGCTTGGTCAAAATCATACCTAGACAATTCACCAGGCCAGGAGACTTCATCTGGAGATTGCTTGGACCCAATCGAAGGTGACACAACTCTCAGATCGAAGCCACACTTCTCTGAGCAAAGGTATGGTCTCACTCTTCTTCCCGAACTTCTGAACATTCTCCATTTTTATTGAATCAATTTCATGCTACATAAACCGTATGGATGTGTTAGTCTTCTCGAGACGAATCCATAGAGCATAAGAACTTTTTAATTTGGTCAAGTATCGAGCACGATCTTAAGCCTAGAAGATGGACGGTTCTCGGGCTAGGAGGTTTGGAAACGATGAATGGATGCCGTTCATTCAATACACGCGCGGATGGACGGCTCAGATCAGGTCGGATCAGTGAATGATACGTGGAAGGAGGGACCCGTGCTACTGACTCAAGTGGCGGCGTCGAATGGGAGCGCGCCGCGTGGTCGTTCGGAGATGCCGAGAATGACAGGGCGTCGCGCTGGATAAGTAGGAAAATAGGCATTTTCTTATTTATTAAATTCCCTAAACTTGAAAAATACATAACTTTGTGTAGAAAAATCAGAAAAATAAAATAAAAATACCCTCTTGCTCAATGAATAGAGGAGAATAATGTGGAAAAGAAATCATTTAATTTCATTAAGTATTTTATTTTTAATGATTTATTTACTCTCGCATGGTTTTAATTCTCCATGAATATAGGAAATTCACCATGGCATGGGACCATAGGGCTTTTGAAGCCTCTGAAGTTGAGAACATTCCTTGAATTTTCCAAGGTCAGAGGCCATCTCTATGAGAAGTTATTGATTTTTTAAAGTTATGTTGCTGTTTTGAGTACTTTAATTCCAATAATTAGCATGTTGAGAAATAAATTCTTGGAAAATTTGAGGATGTTTCTTATGACCAGAGGACTCTAGGAAAAATACGTTTTGAATTAATCCACTTGGAATAACCCTAATTGGCTTAAACACCCAAAATAGATCCTTAATTAATTAGAGCTAATCATGCATCAAATTTACTTGAAATCAATTCTCCTCTGACCTTTAGTATCAGAGGAACCCACCATAAAAATTTGAAATTAATTGGACTTGGTTAGCCCTACCAAATGGGTTGATTAAGCCATTTAGCCAACTTAAACTTTAAAAATTCATAACTTTCAAAATGCTTTTCAAAAATTCACCAAATTGGTTTTGGAGCCTCTCTGATATCAGGGGAATGTAAGAAAATTAAAATTGCAATTTTCTAAAAAAGTTGATTTTTAGCATTATTTTAATTTTTTTTAATAATTAAAAAGTAATAAAAATCACAAAAAAAATAAAATTCATCAAAATGTTATATTTTAAATTTTAATCACTTAGGAACAAACCCCATATTTTTCTTAGGTCTCTATGATGAGATATTAAATTTTAAACCCTAGGGTAATTTTAAAATTAAAAAATGTATTTTCTAGCATTTCCACTAAAATAATTCTAATAAATCAAAGAAAAATCAGAAAATTACAAAAATTAGTTCCCTAGTTTCCTTGATATCAGAGAGATTTTTGAAAAATATAAAATTCATTTTTCAATCTTTATTTTATTTTTAAATTAATTAATACTCCAAAACTTAAAATAATTATAATAAAAATAATATAATTCAAAAAATCACTAAAACTGGTCCAAGTGGTTCTCTAGTCATTAGAAATGTCCCATAATTTTCTTAAGGACAGAAACTTTCCCTTGGTCATGTTGTTGAATTTTCCTTGAAAATCCTTATTTTTCACAAAAAATAATTATATAAATAAATTAAATACAGAAAAATCACATTTTCTCCTCTAATATCTTGATTGACATATGAGTGAAGCCACATAAAAATTTCAAATTCATTTAAGCTCAATTTAGTGAGTTATGGAATTAGTAAGTATAAAGGGCAAAATGGTAATTAAATTTTTAACCTATAATTAAAAATTTTAGGTTTAATTAAAAGAATGGGTAAAATATTTGATATTAAGTTGATTTTGGATGTTTGAAACTTAGGTATTTAAAGGGTAGAAACCTACCAAATAATTTGAAAGTAATCAAAATAAACCTTAATTAAATAATTAATTAAATTTGGAGGAATAATGAAAAATTAGAATTATTAAAATAGGGATATTATTAGGAAGAAATTTATTCTTTAATCTAAGAATCACTAAATTAATCACCTCAATAATATTCAATTCCTAATTAAAATGATAATCCAAATTCAAAACTTGAAATGCTTAATCATTAAATTAAATTAAAATTAAAACATTTAAATTAAATCCTTTTAAAATTTCAATTAAATTAATACTTTAACAATTAAAATTAAATTATCCATAAAGCATAAAAAAAATAATAAAATATTAAATTAAAATTAAAAGAAAAATAATAAAGTTAAATCAAAATTAAAATTAAAAAAAATTAAACCAATTAAAGTTTAAATTAAATTAAAATTAAAATTAAAATTAAATTAAATTAAATTAAATTAAATCACATTAAATTAAATTAAATTAAAACATATTAAATTAAATTAAATTAAAAAAATAAAATCGAAGTTAAAATAAAATTAAAATTAAATTAAATAAATAAAATTAAATTAAAATTAAAACTAAATAAAATTAAATTAAATTAAATTAAATTAAATTAAATTAAATTAAATTAAATTAAATTAAATATAACATCACTTAAGACGTAAAAAAATTCAAAAATAAATCTAAAACAACTTGAGCACTATTCCGAACTTAAACCCATTAATTGAAATTAAATTAAATCACAAATCACTTGAACGTTAATTTGCCCTCAAAAGCTACATGATGTCAGTAACTCTTAAACGGAGTGTTAAGTGAAGTGTTATTTCACTCATAGGATATTCGAATGTCCTAGTTCACTGGGTAAGATAGCGAAAACTTGAACTCCTGGATAATTGATTCATTATATAATTAAATTCTCTTGGACTTAAAACAATCCTAAAAGTATTGAAAAGATGTTTAAGATTCGTCTTAAGCACTTCTTCGATACGATAGGATGTTTATAAGAACAACTGAACTTAATTGTTCTTTGATGAAGAAAATTGTCCTCAAACAAAAACACAAGAACCTAGACGTCATAGGAGATGACTAACTATAGGATTAGGAACTTGGTAGAAAACCATAACCCTTCCCTTAGCTTTACCTAGGAACTTGCTTTAAATGCTTAAATATTCTAAATTGTGTTTAAGTGCAGCCTGGGATGACGGGAAGACCCTCCAGGTACGCTTTTATTTTATTGAAATTTACTCTCTTGCAATTTACTTTATTGCAAATGCACTTTATTTTTATTGCATGATAAACAACTGTTGCATGAAAACCCACACCTTTAGGATAGTCCCAAAAACTGAAACCAAAACTAAATTAAAAGTCATTACAAGATAAAATTTACCGCCACAATATATTTTAAAATATAAAACAACTCAAAATTTAATCACAAACAGAACAACAAAACCACAACTACAACTAAATTAAAAAGTCTTGTTGGATGATCAGGAATACCTCGGATGATGTAACCTACGAGTTGCTTGCAGGATTTCCACTGGTCTAAATGAAAGTGTGGAACTCATTTAGTTGAGTTTAGCAAATTCATCTGGACTAAGTGAATCCGATAAAATAACGATGCCGGAAGGATGAAACCGTGGGATCTTAACCGGTGTTGTTATAATCAACTTTAAGATTTGTTTTAATTAAAACATAAAAAATACTTCAATTTTAAGATTTTCTCTAAACGAGAACACTTTTCTCATCTCTTGATTTTCATCTTCTATAACTAAACCCTCTGCAACAACAAGGAGCTCGGAGCATGGTGGGCAGCACGGCCATCGTCATCAGTAAAACCTGAGTCTACTTCAGCAAAACTTTCTTAGAATTAAATAACTAAGACATAGGACTTCGAGGTAGTTTGCCTAGTGCAACATAAATCCTCAACCTTTTGTTAGGCATTTGCATTGCAAATTAAGCCCTAACCAGTCTTAGGATTCTGAGGTAGTCATCCGATATGACATAAACCCTCACATCTTCGAGGCTATTTGTATGATCATGTCATACGAACATAAGTCCTAATTAATTAAAATTGGCAAGATCAAAACATTAAATAAACATTAGAACTTTCCTAAATTCAAACCAAACAATAGGATAGTTGGGAAATTACTGAAGTTCGCTTCGAATCTGTAATTTCTCCTACCTTTCTTCCTTTGAATTCCCAAAACAAAATGTTCCAAATTTGAGCTAACCCCTTTTGAAATTTCAAAAATCTAATCCTTTGAAAACCTTAAACCTTGAGATTCTTGAGAGCAGAACTACTGATTATTATCGAGAGTTTTCTTAAGTGATTCCCGTCACTTAAGATGTAATTAACTATAGGGGCTTGCCCTTATAGGGAATTTTAAGAACCCGGGTAACATAAACCACGCTTAATTCATTTATATTAAGCGGGGAATTTGTCGTCTTATAAAATTGGTTCGCGAGACCAAACGGATGTCACAAATCTCCTAGTTTATTTAGCCGAGCCCCATCATCAAGCAGATGTGTCTATTCTTCAGGATAGATACATGGTTTGTGATACGAGCTCGTTTATATAAACTATGCGGGATGTGAGGTCGGTTTGATTTCATATCTTAAAATTATTTTCAAAATTAAATACTACTTTCTAAATCATATATATATATATATATAAATATTTAAATTAAAATTAAAAATCTAAAATTCGCCGACAACTTCTGTTAGGCGACCCCCCTTTCAAAATACCACACACATACCTAAAAAAAATAAGTCGTACAGTTATGCATGTGGTCAAAGTTTGATCATTTTCGACCAAAGTTAACTTTTTGGTTAGAGATTATCATATTGGGTCAATAATTCAACATTCAGTCAAAATTTGATTATTTCGACCAAAATTGGATTTTTGGTCAAAAGTTAACCCATTTGGTCAATTGGGTGGTCATTATGTCAGAAATTGACCATTTTGACCAAAGTTGACTTTTTGTTAAAAGTTGACCTTTTGGGTCAATGGGTTAGTTATTGGATCAGAAATTCACCATCTTGACGAAACTTGACTTTTTCATCAAAAGTTGACCTATTGGGTCAAAGTGGTGGTCATTAGGTAAGAAATTGACAATTTTGACCAAAATTAACTTTTTATTCAAAAGTTGACCTATTGGGTCAATGGGCTGGTCATTAGGCCAAGGATTGACCATTTTGAACAAATTTAACTTTTTATTTAAAAGTTGACCTGTTGGGTTAACGCGTTGCTTGTTGGGTCAAGAATTGACCATTTTAACCAAAGTTGACTTTTTCGTCATTGGGTGGGAAATTAACCATTTTGACTAAAGTTGACTTTTTGGTCAAAACTTTTCCTATTCAGTCAATGGGGTGGTCATTTGGTCAAAAATTGAATATTTTGACCAAAATTGTCTTTTTGGTCAAAATTTGACCAATTTGGTCAATGGGTTGGTCATTGGGTCAATGATTGACCATTTTGACCAAAGTTGACTTTTTAGTCAGAGATTGACTTATTGGGTCAATAATTGGTCAATAGGTAAAAAATTGACTATTTTGACCAAAATTGACTTTTAGTCAAAAGTTGACCTTTTGAGTCAATGGGTTGGTCATTAGGTCAAAGATTGACCATTTTGACTACAGTTAACTTTTTGGTCAGAGATTGACTTAATAGGTTAAAAATTGGTCATTAGGTCAAAAATTGATTATTTTGACCAAAATTCAATTTTTGGTCAAAGGTTGACCCAATGAGTCAATGAGATGGTCATTGTGTCAGAAATTGGTTATCATGACCAAAATTGACTTTTAGCTTAAAAGTTATCCTTTTGGGTCAATGGGTTGGTCATTGCATTAAGGATTGAGCATTTTGACCAAAGTTAACTTTTTGGTCAAAAGTTGACATTTTGGGTCAATGGGTGATCATTGGGTCAAGGATTAACTATTTTAATCGCAGTAGTCTTTTTGGTCAAAAGTTGACCTATTGGGTCAATATTGGTCATTATGTCAAATGTTGACTATTTTTATCAAAATTAACTTTTTGGTCAAAATTGGATCTATTGGGTCAGTGGGTTGGTCATTGGGTCAAGGATTTACCATTTTGACCAAAGTTGACTTTTTTGTCAAAAGTTGACCTTTTGGGTCAATGAGTATGTCATTGGGTCAAGGATTGGCCATTATGACCAAATTGAATTTTTGGTCAGAGATTGACTTTTTGGGTCAATAACCGTTCGTTAGGTCAAAAACTAACTATTTTGAGCAAAATTGACTTTTTGTTCAAATGTTGACCTATTGGGCCAATGAGTTGCTCATTGGGTCAAGTGGTGACCATTTTGACGAAAGTTAACTTTTTAGTCAAAGGTTGACCTATTGGGTCAAAGAGTTAGTCTTTGGGACAAAAATTGAACATTTTGGCCAAAGTTGACCTCTTGGTTAAAAGTTGACCCATTGGGTCAATGGGTTGGTCAATTGGTCAAGGATAGACCATTTGTTGACTTTTTGGTTAAAGATTGACTTATTGGGTCAATAATTGGTTATTAGGTCAAAAATTGACAATTTTGACCAAAATTAAATTTTTGGACAAAAGTTGACCCATTAGGTTAACGGGGCGGTCATTTGATGAGAAATTGACCATTTTTAACAAAGTTGACTTTTTGTTCAAAAGTTGACCTATTGGGTCACTGGGTTGGTCAATGGGTCAAGGATTGACCATTTTGACCATTATTTGATTTTTTGGTCAAAAGTTTACCAATTAGGTCAATGGGTTAGTCATTAGATCAAGGATTGACCATTTTGACCAAAGTTGACTTTTTGGTCAGAGATTGACTTATTGGTTCAATAATTGGTCATTAGCTCAAAAATTGACTATTTTGACCAAAATTGAATTTTCAGTCAAAATTTGACTTATTGGGTCAATGGGTTGATCATTGGATCATGAATTGACCATTTTGACCAAAGTTGAACTTTCATTAATAGTAGTCCTATTGGGTCAATGGGTTGGCCATTTGGTCAAAAGTTGACCATTTTAACCAAACTTGATGTTTTGGTCAAAAGTTGACATATTGGGTCAATTGGGTGGTCATTCGGTCAAAAATTGACTATTTTGATAAAAATTGCTTTCTTGTCAAAATTTAACATATTGGGCCAATTCATTGGTCATTTGGTCAAGGATTGATCATTTCGACCAAAGTTGATTTTTTGGTCAAAAGTTAACCAATTGGGACAATGGGTTGGTTATTGGGTCAAGGATTGACCACTTTGACCAAAGTTAACTTTTTTGCTAAGAGATTGACTTATTGGTTCAATAATTGGTCATTAGGTCAAAATTTGACTATTTTGACCAAAATTGACTTTTTGGTCAAAAGTTGACCTATTGGCTCAACGGGTTGGTCATTGCGTCAAGAATTGACCATTTTGACCAAAGTTTATCTTTTAGTCAAAAGTTGATCTATTGGGTCAATGGGTTGGTCATTAGGTCAGAAATTGACAATTTTGACAACAGTTAACTTTTCAGTCAAAAGTTGACCTATTCGGTCAATTAGGTGGTCAATAGTTAAAAAATTGACAATATTGACCAAAATTATTTTTTGGTCAAAAGTTGACCTATAAAGTCAATGGGTTGGTCATTGGGTCAAGAATTGAACATTTTTACCAAAGTTGACTTTTTGGTCAGAAGTTGGCATATTAGGTCAAGGGGTTGGTCATTGGGTAACAAGTTGACCATTTTGACCAAAAAATTTGCCCGATTGGGTCAATAGGGTAGCCATTAGGTAAAAAATTGACTATTTTGACCAAAATTAACTTTTTGGCCAAAAGTTGACCTATTGGATCAATCGGTTGGTCATTGGGTCAAGGATTGACCATTTTGACTAAAGTTGACTTTTTGGTTAAAAGTTGTCCTATTGGTGAAATGAGTTGGTTAATGGGTCAAGGATTGACCCTTCTGACCAAAGTTAACATTTTGGTCATTGGGTCAAAAATTAAACATAATGATTAACGTTGACATTTTTATCAAAAGTTCATCTATTTTGTCAATGGGGTGGTCATTAGGTAAAAAATTGACTATTTTGACCAAAATTATCTTTTTGAACAAAAGTTGGCCTATTTGGTCATTGGGTCAATGATTACCATTTTGACCAAAGTTGACTTTTTGGTCAGAGATTGACTTATTAGGAATATAATTTGTAAATCGGTCAAAAATTGACTATTTTGACCAAAAATTGATTATTTTGACCAAAATTAATTTTATGGTCAAAAGTTGACCTATTAGGTCAATGAGTAGGTCATTGGGTCTATAATTGATTATTTTGACCAAAATTGAATTTTTGATCAAAAGTTGACCCATTGGGTTAACGGGGCGGTCATCGGGCTAAAAATTGTCTATTTTGACTTAATGGGTCAATGGGGTGGTCATTAGGTCAAGAATTGTCTAGTTTGACCAAAAATGACTTTTTGTTCAAAACTTGACATATTTGGTAAATGGGTTTGTCATTGGTTCAAGGATTGACCATTTTAGCAAACTTGACTTTTTGGTCAGAGATTAACTTATTGGGTCAATATTTGGTCATTAGGTCAAAAATAGACTATTATGACCAAAATTGACTTTTTGGTCAACTGTTGACCTATTGGGTCAATGAGTTGGTCATTAAATCAAGAATTCACCATTTTGACCAAAGTTAACTTTTTGGACAATAGTTAACCTATTAAGTCAATTGGGTGTTCATTAGGTCAAAAATTGATTATTTTGACCAAAATTGCTTTTTGGTCAAAAGTTGACCTATTGGGTCAATGGGTTAGTTATTGGGTTAAGAATTGACCATTTTGACCAAAGTTGACTTTTTGGACAAAAGTTGACATATTAGGTCAATGGGTTGGTCA
Organism: Papilionanthe hookeriana x Papilionanthe teres; assembly: GCA_022702705.1. Classification (NCBI taxonomy): domain Eukaryota; kingdom Viridiplantae; phylum Streptophyta; class Magnoliopsida; order Asparagales; family Orchidaceae; genus Papilionanthe; species Papilionanthe hookeriana x Papilionanthe teres. The sequence goes on along the minus strand of CM040438.1, from coordinate 9,371,578 downwards.
TTGGGTATGAAATTAACCAATTTGACCAAACTTGACTTTTTTGTCAAAAGTTGACCTATTGGGTTAATGGGTTGGTCATTAGGTAAAAAAATTGACAATTTTGACCAAAAATGAATTTTTGATCGAAAGTTGACCTATTGGTTCAATGGGTTGGTCATTGGGTCAAGAATTGACCATTTTGACCAAAGTTGAGTTCTTGGTTAAAAGTTGACCTTTTGGTTTAATGAGTTGAATATTGGGTCAAGGATTGACCCTTTTGACCAAAGTTGATATTTTGTTCAAAAGTTGACATATTGGGTCAAGAATTGACCATTTTGACCAAGGTTAACTTTTTGGTCAAAAGTTTACCTGTTGTGTCAATGGTCATTGGGTCAAGAATTTACCATTTTGACCAAACTTGACTTTTTCGTCAAAAGTTGACATATTGGGACAATGGGTTGGTCATTGGGTCAAGGATTGACATTTTTTCCCAAAGTTGACTTTTTGGACAAAAGTTGACATGTTGAGTAATTGGGATGGTCATTAAGTCAAAAATTAACTATTTTGACTAAAATTGAATTTTTGATCAAAAGTTGACCCATTGGGTTAACGGGGCGGCCATTGGGTCAGAAACTGATTATTTTGAGCAAAGTTGAATTTTTTACTTAAAAATTGACTTAATGGGTCAATAGGGTGGTCATTAGGTCAAAAATTGACTATTTTGACCAAAATTGACTTTTTGATCAAAAGTTGACAAATTGGGTCAATGGGTTGGTCGTTAGGTCAAGGATTGACCATTTTGACCAAAGTTGATTTTTTGGTCAAAAGTTGACCAATTTGGTCAATGGTTTGGTCATTGGGTCATGGATTAACCATTTTACTAAACTTGAGTTTTTGGTCAGAGATTGACTTATTGGGTCAATAATTGGTCATTAGGTCAAAAATTGACTATTTTGACCAAAATTGACTTTTTGATCGAAGTTGACCTATTGGGTCAATGGGTTGGTCATTGGGTCAAGAATTGACCATTTTGACCAAAGTTAACTTTTTGGTCAAAAGTTGACCTATTGGGTCAATGGGTGGGTCCTTGGGTCAGAAATTGACCATTTTGAGCAAAGTTAACTTTTTGGTCAAAGTTGACCTATTGGGTCAATTGGGTTGTCTTTAGTTAAAAATTTGGCTATTTTGAGCAAACTTATTTTTTTGGTCAAAAGTTGACCCACTGGTTTAATGGGTAGTCATTGGGTCTGAAATTGACCATTTTGACCAAAGTTGACTTTTTGGTCAAAAATTAACTTATTGGGTTAATGGGGTGGTCATTAAGTAAAAAATTTACTATTTTGACCAAAATTAATTTTTTGGTCAAAAGTTGACATATTGGGTAAATGAGTTAGTCATTGTGCCAAGGAGTGACCATTTTGACCAAAGTTGCTTATTTGGTTAAAAGCCAATTGGGTCAATGGTTTGGTCGTTGGGTCAAGGATTGAACATTTTGACCAAAGTTGACTTATTGGTAAGTGATTGACTTATTTTATTAATAATTGGTCTTTTGGTCAAAAATTGACTATTTAGACTAAAATTGTCTTTTTGGTCAAAACTTTACCTATTGTGTCAATGGGTTGGTCATTGGGCAAGGATTGACCATTTTGACTAATGTTGATTTTTTGTTAAATGTTGACTTATTGGGTCAATGGGTTGGTCATTGTGTCATGAATTAACCATTTTGACCAAAGTTAACTTTTTGGACAAAAGTTTACCTATTAGGTCAATTGGGTGGTCATTAGGTCAAAAATTGACTATTTTGACCAAAATTGCTTTTTGGTCAAAAGTTCACATAATGGGTCAATGGGTTGGTGATTGGATTAGGAATTGACCATTTTGACCAAAGTTGACTTTTTGCTCAAAAGTTGACCTATTAGGTCAATGGGTGGGTCATTGGGTATGAAATTGACAAATTTGACCATACATGCCTTTTTTGTCAAAAGTTGACCTATTGGGTCAATGGGGTGGTCATTAGGTAAAAATTTGACTATTTTGACCAAAATTGACTTTTTGGCCAAAAGTTGACATATTGGGTCAATGGGTTAGTCATTTGGTTAAGAATTGACCATTTTGACCAAAGTTGAGTTCTTGGTTAAATGTTGACCTTTTGGTTTAATGAGTTGATTATTGGGTCAAGGATTGACCCTTTAAACCAAAGTTAACTTTTTGGTCATTGGGTTAGAAATAAACCATGTTGACCAAAGTTGACTTTTTTGTCTATAGTTGATCTATTTGGTCAATGGGGTGGTCATTAGGTCAAAAATTGACTATTTTGATCAAAATTGACTTTTTTGTCAAAAGTTAACCTATTTAGTCAATGAGTTGGTCATTAGTTCAAAGATTGACCATTTTGACCAAAGTTATTTTTTTGGTCCAAAGTTGACTTATTGGGTCAATGGGTTGATTATTGGGTTTGGACTTGACCATTTTAAATAAAGTTGATTTTTTGGTCAAAAGTTGACTGTTAGATCGATGGGGTGGTTGTTAGGTTAAAAATTGACTATTTTGACCAAAATTTACTTTTTTGTCAAAAGTTGACCAATTAGGTCAATGGGTATGTCATTGTGTCAAGGATTGACCATTTTGACCAAAATTCACATTTTGGTCAAAAGTTGACTCATTGGTTCAATGGGGTGGTCATCAGGTCAAAAATTGACTATTTTAACCAAAATTGACTTTTCGCTGAAAAGTTGACCTATTTGGTCAATGGGTTGATTATTTGTTCAAGAATTGAACATTTTGACCAAAGTTGAATTTTTGGTCAAAGGTTGACCTATTGGGTCAATGGGTATGTCATTGGATCAATGGTTGACCATTTTTACTATAGTTGATTTTTTGGTCAAAAGTTGACCTATTAGGTCAACTGGTTGGTCATTGGGTCAAGGATTAACCATTTTGACCAAAGTTGACTTTTTGGTCAAAAGTTGACCTATTGGGTCAATGGGTTAGTCATTGCGTCACAGATTGACCATCTTGACTAAAGTTAACTTTCTGGTAAAACGTTAACTTACTGGATCAATGGGTTGGTCATTGTGTTAGAAATTGTCCATTTTGACCAAAGTTGAATTATTTGGTCAAAAGTTGACCTATTGGGTTAATGGGGTGGTCATTAGGTAAAAAATTAACTATATTGACAAAAATTGACTTTTTGGTCAAAAGTTGACCTGTTGTGTCAATGGGTTGGTCATTGTGTCAAGGATAGACTATTTTGAATAAAGTTAACTTTTCGTCAAAAGTTGGTCTATTTGGTCAATGGGTTGGTCGTTGGGTCACGGATTGACCGTTTTGATCGAAGTTCACTTTTTAGTCAGAGATTCACTTATTGGGTCAATAATTGGTCATTATGTTAAAAATTAACTATTTTGGTCGAAAGCTGACCTATTGGGTCTATGGATTTATCATTGGGTGAAGGATTGACCATTTTGACCAAACTTGACTTTTTGGTCAATAGTTGAACTATCGGGTTAATAGGTTCGTCATTGGGTCAAAAATTGACCATTTTAACCAAACTTGATGTTTTGGTCAAAAGTTGTCCTTCTGGGTTAATAGGGTCGTCATTAAGTCAAAAATTGATAACTTCAATGAAAATTAACTTTTTGGTCAAAAGTTGACCTATTTGGTCAATGGGTTGGTTATTAGGTCAAGGATTGACCATTTTTATCAAAGTTTTCTTTTTGGTCAAAAGTTGACTTATTGGGTTAATGGGTTATTCATGTGGTTAAAGTTTGATCATTTTCGACCAAAGTTAACTTTTTAGTTAGATATTGTCATATTGGCTCAATAATTGGTCTTTCGGTCAAAATTTGATTATTTCGACCAAAATTGGATTTTTGGTCAAAAGTTGACTCATTGGGTCAATTGGGTGGTTATTATGAAAGAAATTAAGCATTTTGACCAAAGTTGACTTTTTGTTAATAGTTGACATATTGGGTCATTGGGTTAGTTATTGGATCAAAAATTCACCATCTCGACCAAACATAACTTTTTTCGTCAAAAGTTGACCTATTGGGTCAATGGGTGGTCATTAAATAAAAAATTGATAATTTCGACCAAAATTGAGTTTTTAGTCAAAAGTTGACTTATTGGGTCAATGGATTGGTCATTAGGCCAAGGATTGACCGTTTTGACCAAATTTAACTTTTTTTTTTAAAGTTGACTTGTTGACCATTTTGACCTAAGTTGACATTTTAGTCATTGGGTGAGAAATTAACCATTTTGACTAAAGTTGACTTTTTGGTCAAACGTTGACCTATTGGGTCAATGGGATGGCCATGAGGTCAAAAATTAACTATTTTGACCAAAATTATCTTTTTGGTCAAAAGTTGACCTATTTGGCCAATGGGATGGTCATAGGGTCATTGATTGACCATTTTGACCAAAGTTGACTTTTTGGTCAGAGATTAACTTGTTGGTTCAATAATTAGTCATTATGTCAAAAATTGACTATTTAGACCAAAATTAAATTTTTGGTCAAAAGTTGACTTATTGGGTCAATTGGTTGGTCATTGATTGACCATTTTGACCAAAGAAATTAAGCATTTTGATCAAAGTTGACTTTTTGGTCAAAAGTAGTCCTATTGGGTCAATAGGCTGGCCATTTGCTCAAACATTGACCATTTTAATGAAACTTGTTGTTTTGTTCAAAAGTTGACCTATTAGGTCAATTGGGAAGTCATTAGGTCAAAATTTGACTATTTTAACCAAAATTGCTTTTTTGTTAAAAGTTCACCCATTGGGTTAACAGGGTGGTCATTGGGTCAGAAATTGACCATTTTGATTAAAGTTGACTTATTGGGTCAATGGGGAGGTCATTAGGTCAAAATTTGACTATTTTGACTAAAATTGACTTTTTGCTCAAAACTTGGCATATTGGGTTAATGGGTTGGTCATTGGGGCAAGGATTGATCATTTTGAACAAAATTGACATTTTGGTAAGAGATTGACTTATTGGGTCAATAATTGGTCATTGGGTCAAAGATTGACTATTTTGACCGAAAATCGACTTTTTGGACAAAAGTCAACTATTGGTTCGATGGGTCGGTCATTGGGTAAGGAATCGACCATTTTAACCAAAGTCGACTTTTTGTCAAAAGTCGACTCATTAGGTCAATGGGTCGGTCATTGAGTCGAACCAATGACCATTTTGACCAAAGTTAACTTTTTAGTCGAAGGTGACATATCGGGTCGATTAAGTGGTCATTAAGTCGAATAATAACGATTTTGACGAAATTACTTTTTGGTCAAAAGTCGACCTACTTGGGTCATCGTCACTGGATTAACCATTGTTAGCAAAATTAACTTTTTGGCCAAAAGTTAAGTTATTGTTTCAATGGGTCGTTCATTGGGTCAAGGATTGATCATTTTACCAAAGTTAACTTTTTGGTCAGAGATCAACTTATTGGGTCAATAATTGGTCATTAGGTTAAAAATTGACAATTTTGACTAAAGTTAAATTTTTCGTCAAAAGTTAACCCATTGGGTCAACATGGTCGGTCATTGGGCCAAGAATTGATCATTTTGAACCAAGTTATCTTTTTGGTCAAATGTTGACATACTGGGTCAATGAGTTTGTCATTGGCTCAAAGATTGGCCATTTCGACCAAAGCTGACGCTTTTGTCAGAGATTGACCAATTGAGTATATAATTGGTCATTCTATCAAAAATTGATTATTTTGACCAAAATTGATTTTTTGGTCGAATGTTGACCCATTGGGTCAACTGGGTTGTCATTGTGTCATAAATTGACCATTTTGATCAAAGTTGATTTTTTGTCAAAAGTTGCCCTATTGGGTCAATGGGTTGGTCATTGGGTAGGAAATTGACCATTTTGACCAAACTTGACTTTTTTGTCAAAAGTTGACCTATTGCGTCAATGGGGGGTCAAGAATTGATCCTTTTAAACAAAGTTGACTTTATGGTCAAAAGTTCACCTATTTGGTCAATGGGTTGGCCTTTGGGTCAAGGGTTGACCATTTTAACCAAAGTTGACTTTTTGGTTACAAGTTGACCAATTGGGTCAATGAGTTGGTCATTGGGTCAAGGATTGATAATATTGACCAAAAATGACTTCATGGTAAGATATTCACTTATTGGGTCAATATTTGGTCTGTAGGTTAAAAATTGACTATTTTAACAAAAATTGACTTTTTGGTCAAAAGTTGATCTATTAGGTCAATGGGTTTGTCATTGGGTCAAGAATTGACCATTTTAACCAATGTTGATTTTTTTGCTCAAAAGTTGACCAATTGGGTCAATGGGTTAGTCATTGGTCAAAAGTTGGCATATTGGGTCAATTAGGTGGTCGTTAGGTTAAAAATTGACTATTTTGACCAAAATTTCTTTTTTGATCAAAAGTTGACCCTTGGGCTAATGGGGTGGTCATTGGGTCAGAAATTGAACATTTTGATCAAAGTTGACTTTTTGGTCAAAAGTTGACTTATTGAGTCAATGGGGTGGTCATTAGGTCAAAAATTGACTACTTTGACCAAAATTGACTTTTTGGTTAAAAGTTGACATATTGGGTCAATGAGTTGGTCATTCGGTCAAGGATTGAGCATTTTGACAAAAGTTGATTTTTGGTCGAAAGTTGACCAGTTAGATCAATGGGTTTGACAAAAGTTGACTTTTTGGTAAAAGATTGACTTATTGGGTCAATAATTGGTCATTAGGTCAAAATTTAATTATTTTGACCAAAATTGACTTTTTACTCAAAAGTTGACCTATTGGGTCAATGGGCTGGTCATTGGGTCAAGAATTGATCATTTCGATCAAAGTTGAATTTTTGGTCAAAACTTGATCTATTGGGTCAATGGGTCGGTCTTTAGGTCAGAAATTATCCTATTTCACCAAAGTTAATTTATTGGTCAAAAGTTGACCTATTGGGTCAATTGGGTGGTCATTAGGTTAAAAATTGACTATTTTGACCAAAATTACTTTTTGGTCAAAAGTTAACCTATTGGGTCATAGGGTCACGGATTGACCATTTTGACCAAAGTTGACTTTTTGGTCAGAGATTGACTTATTAAGTCAATAATTGGTCATTAGGTCAAAAATTGACTATTTTGAGTAAAATTGACTTTTTGCTCAAAAGTTGACCTATTATGTCAATCGGTTAGTCATTGGGTCAGAAATGGACCATTTCACCAATGTTAATCTATTGGTCAAAAGTTGACCTATTGGGTCAATTGGTTGGTCATTAGGTCAAAAATTAAATTTTTTGACCAAAATTACATTTTTGGTAAAAAGTTGACCCATTGGGCTAACGGTCATCGGGTCAGAAATTGATCATTTTGTCCAAAGTTGACATTTTCATCAAATGTTGACTTATTGGGTCAATGGCATGGTCAATAGGTAAAAGTTTGACTATTTTGACCAAAATTAACTTTTTGGTCAAAAGTTGACATATTGGGTCAGTTGGTTGGTCTTTGGGTTAAGGATTGACTTTCTGACTAAAGTTGATTTTTTGGTCAAAAGTTGACCAATTGGGTTAATGGGTTGGTCATTGTGTCAAAAATAGACCATTTGGACCAAAGTTAACTTTTTGATCAAAAATTGACCCATTGGGTTAATGGGTTAGTTATTGGGTCAAGGATTGACCATTTTGACCAAAGTTGACTTCTTGGTCAAAAATTGTCTTATTGGGTCTATAATTGGTCATTAGGTCAAAAATTGATTATTTTGACCAAAATTGAATTTTTGGTCAAAAGTAGATCCATTGGGTTAACGAGGCGGCCATTAGGGTCGATGAATCGACCATTTTAAATAAAGTTGACTTTTTGGTTAAAAGTTGAATTATTGGGTCAATGGCGTGGTCATTAGGTCAAAAATTGACTATTGGATCAATGCATTGGTCATTGGGTCAAGGATTGACCATTTTGACCAAAGTTGATTTGTTGGTCAAAGTTTGACCAATTGGGTCAATGGGTTGGTCATTGGGTCAAGGATTGAATATTTTGACCAAGGTTGAGTTTTTGGTTAGAGATTGACTTATTGGGTTAATAATTGGTCATTAGTTCAAAAATTGACAATTTTGACCAAATTTGACTTTTTGGTCAATAGTTGACCTATTGGGTCAATGAGTTGGTCATTCGGTCGAGATCGACCATTTTGACCAAAGTTGACTTTTTGGTCAAAAGTTGACCTGTTTTGTCAATGGGTTGGTCTTTGTGTCAAGGATTTACTATTTTGACTAAAGTTCACTTTTTTGTCAAATGTTGATCTATTGGGTCAATTGGTTGGTCATTCGGTCAAGGATTGACCGTTTTGACAAAAGCTGAATTTTTTGTCAGGGATTGACCTATTAGGTCAATAATTGGTCATTATGTCAAAACTTGACTATTTTGATCAAAAGATGATCTACTGGGTCTATGGGTTTATCATTGGGTGAAGGTTTGACCATTTTAACAAAAGTTAACTTTTTGGTCAAAAGTTGACCTATCGGGTTAATGGGTTGGTCATTGGGTCAGAAATTGACCATTTTAAGTAAACTTGATGTTTTGGTCAAAATTTGACTTATTCGGTCAAGGAAGTAGTCATTAGGTCAAAAATTGAAAATTTGGACGAAAATTGAGTTTTGGGTCGAAAGTTCTCCCTTTGGGTCAGTGGGTTGGTCATTGGGTCAAGGATTGACCATTTTTATCAAAGTTGACTTTTTGGTCAGAGGTTGACCTATTTGATCGATGGGTTATTCAATAGGTCAAAGATAAACCATTTTATACCAAAGTTGACTTTTTGGTCAAAGATTGACCTATTGGGTCAATAATTGGTCATTCGGTCAAAATTTGATTATTTCGACTAAAATTGATTTTTGGTCAAAAGTTGACCCTATGGGTCGATTGAATTGGTCATTATGTAAAAATTGACCATTTTCGACCAAAGTCGATTTTTGTCGAAAATTGACCTTTTCGAATTCGATGGGTTACGTCATTAGATTAGAAATTCACCATTTTGATGAAACTAGAGTTTTTGTCGAAAGATTGACTCTATTGGATCAATGAGTTGGATCATTGGATCGAAAATTCACCATCTTGACCAAACTTGACTTTTTTATCGAAGTTGACTGATAGGTCAATGGGGTGGTCATTGTGTAAAAAATTCAGTATTTCGACCACAATTGACTTTTTTGTCAAAAGTTACATATTGGATTCGATGAGTTGGTCATTAGGTCGATGATTGACCATTTGACCATGAATTCGACTTTTAGGTTAAAAGTTGACTATTGGGTCAATGTGTTGGTTATTGTGTCGAGGATTGACCTTTTCGATCAAAATTCATTTTTTGGTTAAAAGTTGATCCATTTGGGTCGATTAGGTGAGTCCTTAGGTCAAAAATTGACTATTTTGACTAAAATTTACTTTTTGGTGAAAAGTTGACTATTGGGTCTGTGGGTTGGTTATTTGGTCAAGGTTTGGCCATTTTGACCAAAATTGGCTTTTTAGAAAAAAAGTTGACCAATTGGGTCAATGGGTAGGTCATTGGGTCAATGTTTGATCATTTTGACTAAAGTTCACTTATTGGTCAAAAGTTGACATATTGGGTCAATTGGTTGGTCATTGGGTTAAGGATTGACCCTTTTGACCAAAGTTAACTTTTTGGTCAAAAGTTGACCTATTGGGTCAATGGGTTAGTCAATGCGTCTAGGATTGACCATTTTGACCAAAGTTGACTTTTTGGTCAAAAGTTGAGTTATTGGATTAATGGGTTGGTCATTGAGTCAGAAATTGACCATTTTGACTTTTTTGTCAGTAATTCACCTATTGGGTCAATGGGTTGGTATTGGGTCAAGAATTGACCATTTTGAACAAAGTTGACTTTTTGTTCAAAAGTTGACCTGTTTTGTCAATGGGTTGGTCATTGTGTTAAGGATTGACTATTTTGACTAAAGTTCACTTTTTGTCAAAAGTTGATCTATTGGATTAATTGGTTGGTCATTCGGTCGAGGTTTGACGGTTTTGATAAAAGCTGATTTTTTTGTCGAAGATTGACTTATTGGGTCAATAATTGGTCATTATGTCAAAAATTGACTATTTTGGTCAAAAGCTGACCTTTTGTGTCTATGGGTTTATGATTGGGTGAAGGTTTGACCATTTTAACCAGTGTTAACTTTTTAGTCAAAAGTTGACATCGCGTGTTAATGGGTTAGTCATTGGGTCAGAAACTTACCATTTTAACCAAACTTGATGTTTTGGTCAAAACATGACCTATTGGGTCAATGAGGTGGTCAATAGGTGAAAAATTGACAATTTGGACCAAACTTGACTTTTTGGTCTAATGTTGTCCTTTTGGGTCAATGGGTTAGTCATTGGGTCAAGGATTGGCCATTTTTATCGAAGCTGAGTTTTCGGTCAGAGGTTTACCTATTTGGTCAATGGGTTATTCATTCGGTCAAAGATTGATCATTTTATACCAATGTTGACCATTTTGTCAGAGATTGACCTATTGGGTTAAAAATAGGTCATTCGGTCAAAATTTAATTATTTCGACCAAAATTGATTTTTTGGTTAAAAGTTGACACTATGGGTCAATTGGGTAGTCATTATGTCAGAAATTGACCACTTTGACTAAAGTTGACTTTTTGTCAAAAGTTGACCTATTGGGTTAATGGGTTGGTCATTGGATCAGAAACTCACCATTTTGACCAAACTTTAGGTTTTTTGTCAAAAGTTGACCTATTGGGTCATCAAGTTGGTCATTGGATCAAAAATTCGCCAACTTGACCAAACATGACTTATTATGTCAAAACTTGACCAATTTGGTCAATGGGGTGGTCATTTGGTAAAAAAATTGACTATTTTGATAAAATTGACTTTTTTGTCAAAAGTTGACCTATTGGGTCAATAGGTTAGTCATTAGGACAATGATTGACCATTTTGACCAAATTTGACTTTTTGTTAAAAGTTGACTTTATGGGTCAACTTGTTGGTTATTGGGTCAAGAATTGACAATTTTGACCAAAGTTGACTTTTTGATCATTGGGTGAAAAATTAGCCATTTTGACCAAAGTTGACTTTTTGGTTAAAAGTTGACATATTGGGTAAATGGGGTGGTCATTAGGTCAAAAATTGACTATTTTGACAAAAATTGACTTTTTCGTCAAAATTTAACATATTGGGGCAATTCATTGGTCATTTGGTCAAGGATTGACCCTTTCGACCAAAGTTGATTTTTTGGTCAAAAGTTAACTAAATGGGACAATGGGTACCATATTTGGTCAAGGAATGAACATTTTGACCAAAGTTGACTTTTTTGCTAAGTGATTGACTTATTGGTTCAATAATTGGTCATTAGGTCAAAATTTGACTATTTTGACCAAAATTGACTTTTTGGTCAAAAGTTGACCTATTGGCTCAACGGGTTGGTCATTGGGTCAAGAATTGACCATTTTAACCAAAGTTTATCTTTTAGTCAAAAGTTGATCTATTGGGTCAATGGGTTGGTCATTAGGTCAGAAATTGACCATTTTGACAAAAGTTAACTTTTCAGTCAAAAGTTGACCTATTCGGTCAATTAGGTGGTCATTAGTTAAAAAATTGACAATATTGACCAAAATTGCTTTTTGGTCAAAAGTTGACCTATAAAGTCAATGGGTTGGTCATTGGGTCAAGAATTGAACATTTTTACCAAAGTTGACTTTTTGGTCAGAAGTTGGCATATTGGGTCAAGGGGTTGGTCATTGGGTAAGAAGTTGACCATTTTGACCAAAAAATTTGACTGATTGGGTCAATAGGGTAGTCATTAGGTAAAAAATTGACTATTTTGACCAAAATTGACTTTTTGGCCAAAAGTTGACATATTGGATCAATGGGTTGGTCGTTGGGTCAAGGATTGACCATTTTGACTATAGTTGACTTTTGGTTAAAAGTTATCCTATTGGTGAAATGAGTTGGTTAATGGGTCAAGGATTGACCCTTCTGACCAAAGTTAACATTTTGGTCATTGGGTCAAAAATTAAACATATTGACTAAAGTTGTCAAAAGTTCATATATTTGGTCAATGGGGTGGTCATTAGGTCAAAATTTGACTATTTTGACCAAAATTGTCTTTTTCGACAAAGGTTGGCCTATTTGGTCATTGGGTCAATGATTGACCTTTTTGACCAAAGTTGACTTTTTGGTCACAGATTGACTTATTGGGTATATAATTGGTCAATCGGTCAAAAATTGACTATTTTGAGCAAAAATTGATTATTTTGACCGAAATTGATTTTATGGTCAAAAGTTGACCTATTGGGTCAATGAGTTCGTCATTGGGTCTAGGATTGACTATTTTGACCAAAATTGAATTTTTGATTAAAAGTTGACCAATTGGGTTAACGTGGAGGTCATCGGGCCAGAAATTGACCATTTTAAGGAAAGTTGACTTTTTGTCAAAAGTGGACTTAATGGGTCAATGGGGTGGTCATTAGGTCAAGAATTGTCTATTTTGACCAAAAATGACTTTTTGTTCAAAACTTGACATATGGGTAAATGGGTTGGTCATTGTTTCAAGGATTGACCATTTTCGTAAACTTGACTTTTTGGTCAAAGATTAACTTATTGGGTCAATATTTGGTCATTAGGTCAAGAATTGACTATTATGACCAAAATTGACTTTTTGGTCAACTGTTGAGCTATTGAGTCAATGAGTTGGTCATTAAATCAAGAATTCTCCATTTTGACCAAAGTTAACTTTTTGGACAATAGTTAACCTATTAAGTCAATTGGGTGTTCATTAGGTCAAAAATTGACTATTTTGACCAAAATTGCTTTTTGGTTAAAAGTTGTCATATTGGGTCAATGGGTTAGTTATTGGGTTAAGAATTGACCATTTTGACCAAAGTTGACTTTTTGGACAAAAGTTGACATATTTGGTCAATGGGTTGTTCATTGGGTATGAAATTAACCAATTTGACCAAACTTGACTTTTTTGTCAAAAGTTGACCTATTGGGTGAATGGGTTGGTCATTAGGTAAAAAAATTGACTATTTTGACCAAAAAAGACTTTTTGATCGAAAGTTGACCTATTGGGGCAATGGGTTGGTCATTGGGTCAAGAATTGACCATTTTGACCAAAGTTGAGTTCTTGGTTAAAAGTTGACCTTTTGGTTTAATGAGTTGGATATTGGGTCAAGGATTGACCCTTTTGACCAAAGTTGATATTTTTTTCAAAAGTTGACATATTGGGTCAAGAATTGACCATTTTGACCAAGGTTGACTTTTTGGTCAAAAGTTTACCTTTTGTGTCGATGGTCATTGGGTCAAGAATTTACCATTTTGACGAAACTTGATTTTTTGGTCAAAAGTTCACATATTGGGTCAATGGGTTGGTCATTGGGTCAAGGATTGACATTTTTTTACCAAAGTTGACTTTTTGGACAAAAGTTGACATGTTGAGTCATTGGGATGGTCATTGGGTAAAAAATTAACTATTTTGACTAAAATTGAATTTTTGATCAAAAGTTGACCCATTGGGTTAACGGGGCGGCCATTGGTTCAGAAAATGATTATTTTGAGCAAAGTTGAATTTTTTACTTAAAAATTGACTTAATGGGTCAGTGGGGTGGTCATTAGGTCAAAAATTGACTATTTTGACCAAAATTGACTTTTTGATCAAAAGTTGACAAATTGGGTCAATGGGTTAGTCGTTAGGTCAAGGATTGACCATTTTGACCAAAGTTGATTTTTTAGTCAAAAGTTGACCAATTTGGTCAATGATTTGGTGATTGGGTCATGGATTGACCATTTTACCAAACTTGAGTTTTGGTCAGAGATTGACTTATTGGGTCAATAATTTGTCATTAGGTCAAAAATTGACTATTTTGACCAAAATTAACTTTTTGGTCAATTGTTGACATATTGAGTCAATGGGTTGGTCAGTGGGTCAAGAATTGACCAAAGTTAACTTTTTGTTCAAAATTTGACCTATTGGGTCAATGGGTTGGTCCTTGGGTCAGAAATTGACCATTTTGAGCAAAGCTAACTTTTTGGTCAAAAGTTGACCTATTGGGTCAATTAGGTGTTCATTAGGTAAAAATTTGGCTATTTTGAACAAAATTGTTTTTTTGGTCAAAAGTTGGCCCATTGGTTTAATGGGTAGTCATTGGGTCTGAAATTGACCATTTTGACCAAAGTTGACTTTTTGGTCAAAAATTAACTTATTGGGTTAATGAGGTTGTTATTAAGTCAAAAATTTACTATTTTGACCAAAATTGATTTTTTGTTCAAAAGTTGACATATTGGGTAAATGAGTTAGTCATTGTGTTAAGGATTGACCATTTTGACCAAAGTTGCTTATTGGTTAAAAGCTAATTGGGTCATTGGGTTGGTCGTTGGGTCAAGGATTGAACATTTTGACCAAAGTTGACTTATTGGTAAGTGATTGACTTATTTTGTCAATAATTGGTCTTTAGGTCAAAAATTGACTATTTAGACTAAAATTGTTTTTTTGGTCAAAAGTTTACCTATTGTGTCAATGGGTTAGTCATTGGGCCAAGGATTGACCATTTTGACTAATGTTGATTTTTGGTTAAATGTTTACCTATTGGGTCAATGGGTTGGTCATTGTGTCATGATTTGATCATTTTGAGCAAAGTTAACTTTTTGGACAAAAGTTAACCTATTAGGTCAATTGGGTGGTCATTAGGTCAAAAATTGACTATTTTGACCAAAATTGCTTTTTGGTCAAAAGTTCACATAATGGGTCAATGGGTTGGTGATTGGATTAGGAATTGACCATTTTGACCAAAGTTGACTTTTTGCTCAAAAGTTGACCTATTAGGTCAATGGGTTGGTCAATGGTTTTAAAATTGACAAATTTGACCATACATGACTTTTTTGTCAAAAGTTGACCTATTGGGTCAATGGGGTGGTCATTAGGTAAAAAATTGACTATTTTGACGAAATTTGACTTTTTGGCCAAAAGTTGACCTATTGTGTCAATGGGTTGGTCATTTGGTTAAGAATTGACCATTTTGACCAAAGTTGAGTTCTTGGTTAAAAGTTAACCTTTTGGTTTAATGAGTTGATTATTGGGTAAAGGATTGACCCTTTAAACCAAAGTTTACTTTTTGGTCATTGGGTCATAAATAAATCATGTTGACCAAAGTTGACTTTTTTGTCTATAGTTGATCTATTTAGTCAATGGGGTGGTCATTAGGTCAAAAATTGACTATTTTGACCAAAATTGACTTTTTTGTCAAAAGTTAACCTATTTAGTCAATGAGTTGGTCATTAGTTCAAAGACTGACCATTTTGACCAAAGTTATTTTTTTGTTCCAAAGTTGACCTATTGGGTCAATTTGTTGGTTATTGGGTCAGGACTTGGCCATTTTAAATAAAGTTGATTTTTTGGTCAAAAGTTGACCTATTGGGTCAATGAGGTGGTTGTTAGGTTAAAATTTGAGTGTTTTGACCAAAATTTACTTTTTTGTCAAAAGTTGACCAATTAGGTCAATGGGTATGTCATTGTGTCAAGGATTAACAATTTTGACCAAAATTCAAGTTTTGGTCAAAATTGACTCATTGGTTCAATGGGGTGGTCATTAGGTCAAAAATTGACTACTTTAACCAAAATTTACTTTTCGTTGAAACGTTGACCTATTGGGTCAATGGGTTGGTTATTTAGTCAAGAATTAAACATTTTAACCAAAGTTGAATTTTTGGTCAAAGGTTGACCTATTAGGTCAATGGGTATGTCATTGGGTCAATGGTTGACTATTTTTACTGTAGTTGATTTTCTGGTCAAAAGTTGACCTATTAAGGATTAAACATTTTGACCAAAGTTGACTTTTTGGTCAAAAGTTGACCTATTAGGTCAATGGGTTGGTCATTGCGTCACGGATTGACCATCTTGACTAAAGTTGACTTTCTGGTAAAAAGTTAACTTACTGGATCAATGGGTTGGTCATTGTGTTAGAAATTGTCAATTTTGACAAAGTTGAATTTTTTGGTCTAAAGTTGACCTATTGGGTTAATGGGGTGGTCATTAGGTAAAAAATTAACTATATTGACAAAAATTGACTTTTTGGTCAAAAGTTGGCTTGTTGTGTCAATGGGTTGGTCATTGTATCAAGGATTGACTATTTTGAATAAAGTTAACTTTTTGTCAAAAGTTGGTCTATTTGGTCAATGAGTTGGTCATTGGGTCACGAATTGAGCGTTTTGACCGAAATTCACTTGTTAGTCTGAGACTCACTTATTGGGTCAATAATTGGTCATTATGTTAAAAATCAACTATTTTAGTCGAAAGCTGACCTATTGGGTCTATGGATTTATCATTGGGTGAAGGATTGACCATTTTGACCAAAGTTGACTTTTTGGTCAATAGTTGAACTATCGGGGTAATGGGTTCGCCATTCGGTCAAAAATTGACCATTTTAACCAAACTTGATGTTTTGGTCAAAAGTTGTCCTTCTGGGTTAATGGGGTCGTCATTAAGTCAAAAATTGATAACTTCAATGAAAATTAACTTTTCTGGTCGAAGTTGACCTATTTGGTCGATGGGTTGGTTATTAGGTCAAGGATTGACCATTTTTATCAAAGTTTTCTTTTTTGTCAAAAGTTGACTTATTGGGTTAATGGGTTATTCATGTGGTTAAAGTTTGATCTTTTTCGACCAAAGTTAACTTTTTAGTTAGAGATTGTCATATCGGGTCAATAATTGGTCATTCGGTCAAAATTTGATTAATTCGACCAAAATTGGATTTTTGGTCAAAAGTTGACCCATTGGGTCAATTGGGTGGTTATTATAATAGAAATTAAGCATTTTGACCAAAGTTGACTTTTTGTTAATAGTTGACCTATTGGGTCAATGGGTTAGTTATTGGATCCAAAATTCACCATCTGGACCAAACATGACTTTTTCGTCAAAAGTTGACCTATTGGGTCAATGGGGTGGTCATTAAATAAAAAATTGATAATTTCGACCAAAATTGAGTTTTTGGTCAAAAGTTGACTTATTGGGTCAATGGGTTGGTCATTAGGCCAAGGATTGACCTTTTTGACCAAATTTAACTTTTTTGTTAAAAGTTGACTTTTTGACCATTTTGACCTAAGTTGACATTTTAGTCATTGGGTGAGAAATTAACCATTTTGACTAAAGTTAACTTTTAGTCAAACGTTGACTATTAGGTCGATGGGATGGCCATAAGGCAAAATTAACTATTTTGACCAAAATTATCTTTTTGGTCAAAAGTTGACCTATTTGGCCAATGGGTTGGTCATAGGTCATTGATTGACCATTTTGACCAAAGTTGACTTTTTGGTCAGAGATTAACTTGTCGGTTCAATAATTAGTCATTAGGTCAAAAATTGACTTTTTTGACCAAAATTAAATTTTTGGTCAAAAGTTGACTTATTGGGTCAATTGGTTGGTCATTGGATCATGAATTGATCATTTTGATCAAAGTTGACTTTTTGGTCAAAAGTAGTCCTATTGGGTCAATAGGTTGGCATTTGGTCAAAAATTGACCATTTTAATGAAACTTGTTGTTTTGTTCAAAAGTTGACCTATTGGGTCAATTGGGTGGTCATTAAGTCAAAATTTGACTATTTTAACCAAAATTGCTTTTTTGTCAAAAGTTGACTCATTGGGTTAACGGGGTGGTCATTGGGTCAGAGATTGACCATTGTGATTAAAGTTGACTTATTGGGTCAATGGGGTGGTCATTAGGTCAAAATTTGACTATTTTGACTAAAATTGACTTTTAGCTCAAAAGTTGGCATATTAGGTTAATGGGTTTGTTATTGGGGCAAGGATTGATCATTTTGAACAAAGTTGACTTTTTGGTAAGAGATTGACTTATTGGGTCAATAACTGGTGATTGGGTCAAAGATTGACTATTTTGACCAAAATTGACTTTTTGGACAAAAGTTGACCTATTGGTTCAATGGGTTTGTCATTGGGTAAGGAATTGACCATTTTAACCAAAGTTGACTTTTTTGTCAAAAGTTGACCTATTAGGTCAATGGGTTGGTCATTGAGTCAGAAATTGACCATTTTGACCAAAGTTAACTTTTTAGTCAAAAGTTGACATATTTGGTCAATTGGCTGGTCATTAAGTCAAATAATAACAATTTTGACGAAAATTTTTTTTGGTCAAAAGTTGACCTACTGGGTCATTGGGTTACGGATTGACCATTTTGACCAAAATTAACATTTTGGCCAAAAGTTGAGTTATTGTTTCAATGGGTCGTTCATTGGGTCAACGATTGACCATTTTACCAAAATTAACTTTTTGGTTAGAGATTAACTTATTGGGTCAATAATTGGTCATTAGGTTAAAATTTGACAATTTTGACTAAAGTTAAATTTTTCGTCAAAAGTTAACCCATTGGGTCAACAGGGTGGTCACTGGGGCGAAAAATGACCATTTTGACCTAAGTTGACTTTTGGTCAAAGGTTGACCTATTGGGTCAATGAGGTGGTGATTAGGTCAAAAATTGACTATATTGACCAAATTGACTTTTTGGTCAAAAGTTAACCTATTGTGTTAATGACTTGGTCATTGTCTCAAGGATTGACTATTTTGATTAAAATTCACTTTTTGGTCAAAAGTTGACCTTTTGGGTCAATGGGTTTGACATTGGGGTGAAGGATTGACCATTTTGACCAAAGCTGACTTTTTGGTCATAGATTGACTTATTGGGTCAATAACAGGCCATTATGTCAAAAATTTACTATTTTGTTCAAAAGTTGACCTATTCGGTCTATGGGTTGGTCATTCGGCCAATGATTGACCATTTTGACCAAGGTTGACTTTTTGGTCAATAGTTGACCTATTGGGTCAAAGGGTTGGTCATTGGGTCAGAAATTGACCATTTTGACCAAACATGAATTTTTGATCAAAGTTGACTTATTGGGTTAATGGGGTGGTCATTAGGTCAAAAATTGACAACTTTGACCAAAATTAACTTTTTGGTCAAAAGTTGACCTATCGGGTCAATGGGTCGGTCATTGGGCCAAGGATTGATCATTTTGAACCCAAGTTATCTTTTTGGTCAAATGTTGACTTTATGGGCAAAGAATTGATCCTTTTGAACAAAGTTGACTTTATGGTCAAAAGTTCACCTCTTTGGTCAATGGGTTGGCCTTTGGGTCAAGGGTTGACCATTTTGACCAAAGTTGACTTTTTGGTTACAAGTTGACCTATTGGGTCAATGAGTTGGTCATTGGGTCAAGGATTGAAAATGTTGACCAAAAATGATTTTTTGGTAAGATATTGACTTATTGGGTCAATATTTGGTCTGTAGGTTAAAAATTGACTATTTTAACCAAAATTGACTTTTTGATCAAAAGTTGATCTATTTGGTCAATGGGTTTGTCATTGGGTCAAGAATTGACCATTTTAACCAATGTTGATTTTTTGCTCAAAAGTTGACCAATTGGGTCAATGGGTTAGTCATTGGTCGAAAGTTGGCTTATTGGGTCAATTGGGTGGTCGTTAGGTTAAAAATTGACTGTTTTGACCAAAATTTCTTTTTTGGTCAAAAGTTGACCCATTGGGCTAAAGGGGTGGTCATTGGTTCAGAAATTGACCATTTTGATCAAAGTTGACTTTTTGGTCAAAAGTTGACTATTGAATCAATGGGGTGGTCATTAGGTCAAAAATTGACTACTTTGACCAAAATTGACTTTTTGGTTAAAAGTTGACATATTGGGTCAATGGGTTGGTCATTGGGTCAAGGATTGAGCATTTTGACAAAAGTTGATTTTTGGTCTAAAGTTGGCCAATTAGATCAATGGGTTTTGACTAAAGTTGACTTTTTGGTAAAAGATTGACTTATTGGGTCAATAATTGGTCATTAGGTCAAAATTTGATTATTTTGACCAAAATTGACTTTTTAGTCAAAAGTTGACCTATTGGGTCAATGGGCTGGTCATTGGGTCCAGAATTGACCATTTCGACCAAAGTTGACTTTTTGGTCAAAACTTGACCTATTGGGTCAATGGGTCGGTCATTAGGTCAGAAATTATCCTTTTTCACCAAAGTTAACTTTTTGGTCAAAAGTTGACCTATTGGGTCAATTGGGCGGTCATTAGGTTAAAAATAGACTATTTTGACTAAAATTACTTTTTGGTCAAAAGTTAACCTATTGGGTCATTGGATCACGGATTGACCATTTTGACCAAAGTTGACTTTTTATTCAGAGATTGACTTATTAAGTCAATAATTGGTCATTAGATCAAAAATTAACTATTTTGAGCAAAATTTGACTTTTTGCTCAAAAGTTGACCTATTGGGTCAATCAGTTAGTCATTGGGTCAGAAATTGACAATTTCACCAATGTTAACCTTTTGGTCAAAAGTTGACCTATTGGGTCAATTGTTTGGTCATTAGGTCAAAAATTGATTATTTTGACCAAAATTACATTTTTGGTAAAAAATTGACCCATTGGGCTAACGGGGGCGGTCATTGGGTCAGAAATTGACTATTTTGTCCAAAGTTGACATTTTCATCAAATATTGACTTATTGGGTCAATGGCGTGGTCATTAGGTCAAAGTTTGACTATTTTGACCAAAATTGACTTTTTGGTCAAAAGTTGACATATTGGGTCAGTTGGTTGGTCTTTGGGTTAAGGATTGACCTTCTGACCAAAGTTGATTTTTTGGTCAAAAGTTGACCAATTATGTTAATGGGTAGGTCATTGTGTCAGAAATAGACCATTTGGACCAAAGTTAACTTTTTGGTCAAAAATTGACCCATTGGGTTAATGGGTTGGTTATTGGGTCAAGGATTGACAATTTTGACCAAAGTTGACTTCTTAGTCAGAAATTGTGTTATTGGGTCTATAATTGGTCATTAGGTAAAAAATTGATTATTTTGACCAAAATTGAATTTTTGGTCAAAAGTAGATCCATTGGGTTAACGAGGCGGCCATTGGGTCAGTAACTGACCATTTTAAATAAAGTTGACTTTTTGGTCAAAAGTTGAATTATTGGATCAATGGGGTGGTCATTAGGTCAAAAATTGACTATTGGATCAATGCATTGGCCGTTGGGTCAAGGATTGACCATTTTGACCACAGTTGATTTGTTGGTAAAAGTTTGACCAATTGGGTCAATAGGTTGGTCATTGGGTCAAGGATTGAATATCTTGACCAAGGTTAACTTTTTGGTTAGAGATTGACTTATTGGGTTAATAATTGGTCATTAGTTCAAAAATTGACAATTTTGACCAAATTTGACTTTTTGGTCAATAGTTGACCTATTGGGTCAATGAGTTGGTCATTGGGTCAAGAATTGACCATTTTGACCAAAGTTGACTTTTTGGTCAAAAGTTGACCTGTTTTGTCAATGGGTTGGTCTTTGTGTCTAGGATTGACTATTTTGACTAAAGTTCACTTTTTTGTCAAAAGTTGATCTATTGGGTCAATTGGTTGGTCATTCGGCAAGGATTGACCGTTTTGACAAAAGCTGAATTTTTTTGTCAGGGATTGACCTATTGGGTCAATAATTGGTCATTATGTCAAAACTCGACTATTTTGTTCAAAAGCTAATCTACTGGGTCTCTGGGTTTATCATTGGGTGAAAGTTTGACCATTTTGACAAAAGTTAACTTTTGGGTCAAAAGTTGACCTATCGGGTTAATGGGTTGGTCATTGGGTCAGAAATTGACCATTTTAACCAAACTTGATGTTTTGGTCAAAATTTGACCTATTGGGTCAAGGTGGTAGTCATTAGGTCAAAAATTGAAAATTTGGACGAAAATTGACTTTTGGGTCGAAAGTTGTCCTTTTGGGTCAGTGGGTTGGTCATTGGGTCAAGGTTTGACCATTTTTATCAAAGTTGACTTTTTGGTCAGAGGTTGACCTATTTAGTCGATGGGTTATTCTATCGGTCAAATATAAACCATTTTATACCAAAGTTGACTTTTTGGTCAAAGATTGATCTATTGGGTCAATAATTGGTCATTTGGTCAAAATTTGATTATTTCGACCAAAATTAATTTTTTGGTCAAAAGTTGACCCTATGGGTCAATTGGGTGGTCATTATGTAAAAAATTGACCATTTTGACCAAAGTTGACTTTTTTGTCAAAAATTGACCTTTTGGGTCAATGGGTTAGCCATTAGATTAGAAATTCACCATTTTGATGAAACTAGAGTTTTTTTTGTCGAAAGTTGACCTAATGGGTAAATGAGTTTGTCATTGGATCAGAAATTCACCATCTTGACCAAACTTGACTTTTTTTATCAAAAGTTGACCTATTAGGTCAACGGGGTGGTCATTAGGTAAAAATTGACTATTTTGACCAAATTGACTTTTTGGTCAAAAGTTACCTATTTGGTCAATGGGTCGGTCATTAGGTCAAGGATTGACCATTTTGACCAAATTTGACTTTTATGTTAAAAGTTGACCAAAAGGGTCAATGTGTTGGTTATTGTGTCAAGGATTGACCTTTTCGATCAAAATTCATTTTTTGGTTAAAAGTTGACCCACTGGGTCAATGGGTAGTCCTTTGGTCAAAAATTGACTATTTTGACCAAAATTTACTTTTTGGTGAAAAGTTGACCTATTGGGTCTGTGGGTAGGTTATTTGGTCAAGGTTTGGCCATTTTGACCAAAAATGGCTTTTTGGTAAAAAGTTGACCAATTGGGTCAATGGGTAGGTCATTGGGTCAATGTTTGACCATTTTGACTAAAGTTCACTTATTGTCAAAAGTTGACATATTGGGTCAATTGGTTGGTCAGAGGGTTAAGGATTGACCCTTTTGACCAAAGTTGACTTCTTGGTCAAAAGTTGACCTATTGGATCAATGGGTTGGTCATTGAGTCAGAAATTGACCATTTTGACTTTTTGGTCAATAGTTCACCTATTGGGTCAATGGGTTGGTCATTGGGTCAATAATTGACCATTTTGACCAAAGTTGACTTTTTGTTCAAAAGTTGACCTGTTTTGTTAATGGGTTGGTCATTGTGTTAAGGGTTGACTATTTTGACTAAAGTTCACTTTTTGTCAAAAGTTGATCTATTGGATTAATTGGTTGGTCATTCGGTCAGGGTTTGACCGTTTTGATAAAAGCTGATTTTTTTGTCAGAGATTGACTTATTGGGTCAATAATTGGTCATTATGTCAAAAATTAACTATTTTGGTCAAAAGCTGACCTATTGTGTCTATGGGTTTATGATTAGGTGAAGGTTTGACCATTTTGACCAATGTTAACTTCTTAGTCAAAAGTTGACCTCTCGTGTTAATGGGTTAGTCATTGGGTCAGAAACTTACCATTTTAACCAAACTTGATGTTTTGGTCAAAACATGACCTATTGGGTCAATGAGGTGGTCATTAGGTGAAAAATTGACAACTTGGACCAAACTTGACTTTTTGGTCAAAAGTTGTCCTTTTGGGTCAATGGGTTAGTCATTGGGTCAAGGATTGGCCATTTTTATTGAAGCTGACTTTTGGGTCAGAGGTTGACCTATTTGGTCAATGGGTTATTCATTCGGTCAAAGATTGATCATTTTATACCAATGTTGACCATTTTGTCAGAGATTGACCTATTGGGTCAATAATAGGTCATTCGGTCAAAATTTAATTATTTCGACCAAAATTGATTTTTTGGTCAAAAGTTGACACTATGGGTCAATTGGGTGGTCATTATGTCAGAAATTGACCACTTTGACTAAAGTTGACTTTTTGTCAAAAGTTGACCTATTGGGTTAATGAGTTGGTCATTGGATCAGAAACTCACCATTTTGACCAAACTTGAGTTTTTTTGTCAAAAGTTGACCTATTGGGTCAACAAGTTGGTCATTGGATCATAAATTCGCCACCATGACCAAACTTGACTTATTATGTCAAAAGTTGACCAATTTGGTCAATGGGGTGGTCATTTGGTAAAAAATTGACTATTTTGACAAAATTGACTTTTTGGTCAAAAGTTGACCTATTGGGTCAATGGGTTAGTCATTAGGACAAGGATTGACCATTTTGACCAAATTTGACTTTTTTGTTAAAAGTTGACCTTATAGGTCAACTTGTTGGTTATTGGGTCAAGAATTGATAATTTTGACCAAAGTTGACTTTTTGATCATTGGGTGAAAAATTAACCATTTTGACCAAAGTTGACTTTTTGGTTAAAAGTTGACATATTGGGTCCATGGGGTGGTCATTAGGTCAAAAATTGACTATTTTGACAAAAATTGACTATTTTGACAAAAATTGACTTTTTCGTTAAAAGTTGACCAGTTAGGTTAATGAGTTACTCATTAGGTCAAAGATTGAGCATTTTGTCCAAAGTTGACTTTTTGGTGAGAGATTGACTTATTGGGTCAATAATTGGTCATCAGGTCAAAAATTAACTATTTTAACAAAATTGACTTTTTGGTCAAAAGTTGACGTTTTGGGTCAATGGGTTCGACATTGGGTAAAGAATTGACCATTTTGACCAAAGTTGACTTCTTGTTAAAAAGTTGACCTATTGGGTCAATGGGTTTGTCATTAGGTCAGAAATTGACCATTTTGACCAAGGTTAACTTTTTGGTCAAAAGTGTACATATTGGGTATATTGGGTGACCATTTAGTCAAAAATTGACAATTTTGACCAAAATTGATTTTTGGTCAAAAGTTGACCTATTGGGTCATTTGGTCACGGATCGAACATTTTGACCAAAATTGACTTTTTGGTTTAAGGTTGACATATTGTGTCAATGAGTCGTTCATTGGGTCAAAGATTGACCATTTTGACCAAAGTTGACTTTTTGGTCAGAGATTGACTTATTGGGTCAATAATTGGTCATTAGGTTAAAAATTAATGATTTTGACCAAAATTAAATTTTTGGTCAAAAGTTGACCCATTTAGTCAACAGGGGGTCATTGTGTCAGAAATTCATTATTTTGACCAAAATTGACTTTTGCTCATTGGTTGTCCTTTTGGATCAATAAGTTAGTCATTTGGATAAGGATAGATCATTTTGACTAAAGTAGACCTTTTGGTCAGAAGTGGACCTTTTAGGTTAATGGGTTGGCCATTGGGTCAAGGATTGACCATTTTGACCAAAGTTGACTATTTTGTCAAAAGGTGTCCTACTGGGTCAATTTTGGTCATTAGGTCAAAAAAATTAAATATTTTTATCAAAATGACTTTTTGATCAAAAGTCAATCTATTAGGTCAGTGGGTTGGTCATTGGGTCAAGGATTTATTATTTTGACCTAAGTTGACTTTTTTGTCAAAAGTTGACCTTAGGGGTCAACGGGTTTGTCATTGGATCAAGGATTGGCCATTATGACCAAATTTGTCTTTTTGGTCAGAGATTAAATTTTTGGGTCAATAATTGGTCATTAGGTAAAAAATTGACTATTTTGTCCAAAATTGACTTTTTGTTCAAAAGTTGACCTATTGGAAAAATGAGTTGGCCATTGGGTCAAGAATTAACCATTTTGACCAAACTTGACTTTTTTGCAAAAAGTTGACCTATTGGGTCAATGAGTTTGTCATTATGTAAAAAATTGAACATTTTGACCAAAGTTGAATTTTTGGTTAAAAGTTGACCTATTAGGTCAATGAGTTGGTCATTGGTTTAAGGATCAACCATTTTGACCAAAGTTAACTTATTGGTCAATGATTGACTTTTTGGGTCAATAATTGGTCATTAGGTTAAAATTTGACTATTTTGACTAAAATTGAATTTTAACCAAAGTTAGCTTTTTGGTCAAAAGTTGACCTATTGGGTTAATGAGGAGGTCATTGGGTCAGAAATTAACCATTTTGACCAAACTTGACTTTTTGATAAAAAATTGACCTATTGGGTCAATGGCTTGGTCATTGTGTTAAGGATTGACTATTTTGAATAAAGTTCACTTTTTGATCAAAAATTGACCTTTTGGTCCAATATGTTGGTCATTGGGGTCAAGGATTGACCATTTTGACCAAAGTTGACTTTTTGGTCAGAGATTAACTTTTTGGGTCAATAACTGGTTATTTTGTTAAAAAATTGACTATTTTGGTCAAAAATTGAGCTATTAGGTCGGTGGGTTGGTCATTGGGTCAAGGATTGACCATTTTGACCAAAGTTGACTTTTTGGTCAAAAGTTAACAAATTGGGTCAATGGGTTGGTCATTGTGTCAGAAATTAACCATTTTGACCAAACATGACTTTTTGATCAAAGTTGTCCTATAGGGTAAATTGGTTGGTCAATTGGTCAAAAATTCACAATTTTCACAAAAATTATCTTTTTGGTCATGACCTATTAGGTCAATGGGTTAGTCATTTAGTCAAGGATTGACCATTTTGACCAAAGTTGACTTTTTGGTCAAAAGTTGACCTATTGGGTCAAAGGTTTGGTCATTGAATTAATGATTGACCCTTTCGACCAAAGCTGACTTTTTGGTCAGAGATTAACTTATTGAGTCAACTGGGGGGTCATTATGTCAGAAATTGATCATTTTGATCAAAGTTGACTTTTTATCAAAAGTTGACCTATTGGATCAATGGGTTAATCATTGGGTAAGAAATTGAACATTCAGACCAACTTGACTTTTTTGTCAAATGTTGACCTACTGGGTTAATGGGGTGGTCAGTCAGTCAAGGATTGATAATTTTAACCAAAGTTGACTTTTTGGTCGAAAGTTAACCTATCGGGTCAATGGTTTGGACATTGGGTCAAGGATTGAATATTTTGACCAAAGTTGACTTTTTGGTTAAAAGTTAACCGATTAGGTCAATGGGTTTGTCATTGGGTCAAGGATTGACCATTTTGAGCAAAATTCACATTTTGGTCAAAAGTTGACTCATTAGTTCAATGGGGTGGACATTAGGTTAAAAATTGACTATTTTGACCAAAATTGACTTTTTGGTGAAAAGTTGATTTTTTGGGTCAATCGGTTGGTTATTTAGACAAGGATTGACCAATTTGACCGAAGTTGATTTTTTGGTAAAAAGTTGACCTATTGGGTGAATGGGTAGGTCATTTGGTCAAGGATTAACCATTTTAACTAACGTTGACTTTTTGGTCAAAAGTTGTCCTTTTGGGTAAATGGGTTGGTCATTGCGTCAAGGATTGGCCATTTTGACCAAAGTTGACTTTTTCATCAAAAGTTGACATATTGGGTCAATGGGTTAGTCATTGGGTCAAGAATTGACCATTTTGACAAAAGTTAACTTTCTGGTCAAAAGTTGTCCTATTAGGTCAATGGGTTGGTCATTGGGTCAGAAATTAACCATTTTGACCAAAGTTAACATTTTCGTCAAAAGTTGACCTATTTGGTCAATAGGTGGTCATTAGGTCAAAAATTTATAATTTTGAGCAAAATTATTTTTTTTGTCAAAAATTGACCCATTGGGCTTACAGAATGGTCATTGGGTCATAAATTGACCATGTTGACCAAAGTTGATTTTTTGGTCAAAAGTTGACTTACTGCGTCAATGGGGTGGCCATTAGGTCAAAAATTGACTATTCCGACAAAAATTGACTTTTTGGTCAAAAGTTGACATATTGGGTCAATGGGTTGGTCATTGGGTCAAGGATTGACCATTTTGACCAAAGTTGATTTTTTGGTTAAAGGTTGACTAATTGGGTCAATGGGTTGGTCATTATGTCAAGGATTGTCCATTTTGACCAAAGTTGACTTTTTGGTAAGAGATTGACTTATTGGGTGAATAAGTGGTCATTAAGTAAAAAATTGATTATTTTGACCAAAATTGACTTTTTGGTCAAAAGTTGACGTATTGGGTCCATGGGTTGCTCATAGGGTCATGAATTGACCATTTTGACCAAAGTTGACATTTTGGTCAAAAGTTGACTTATTGGGTCAATGGGTTGGTCATTGGGTCAGAAATTGACCATTTTCACCAAAGTTAACTTTTGGTCAAAAGTTGACCTATTGGGTCAATGGGGTGGTCATTAGGTCAAAAATTGACTATTTTGATCAAAATTGCTTTTTGGTCAAAAGTTGCCTTATTTGGTCATTGGGTCACGAATTGATCATTTTGACAAAAATTAACTTTTTGGTTAAAAGTTGACCTATTGTGTCAATGGGTTGTTCATTGGGTCAAGGATTGACCATTTTGACCAAAGTTGAATTTTTAGTCAAAAGTTGACCTTTTGGGTTAATGGGTTGGCCATTGGGTCGAGGATTGACCATTTTGACCAAAGTTGACTTTTTGGTCAAAAGCTAACCTATTGGGTCAATATTAGTCATTGGGTCAAAATTGACTATTTTGACCAAAATTAACTTTTTTGTCAAAATTCGATCTATTGGGTTACTGGGTCAGTCATTGTGTCATGGTTTTACCATTTTGACTAAAGTTGACTTTTTTGTCAAAAGTTGACCTTTTGGGTCAATGGGGTTGTCATTGGGTCAAGGATGTACCATTATGACCAAATTTGACTTTTTGGTCAGAGATTAACTTTTTGGGTCATTAATTGGTCATTATGTCAAAAATTGACTATTTTGACCAAAATTGACTTTTGTTCAAAAGTTGACATGTTGGGTAAATGTGTTGCTCATTGGGTCAAGTATTGTCCATTTTGACCCATGTTGACTTTTTGGTCAAAAGTTGACCTATTGCGTCAATGGGTCAAAAATTGAACATTTTGACCAAAATTGACTTTTTGGTTAAAAGTTGACCTGTTGGGTCAATAGGTTGGTCATTGGGTCAAGGATTGACCATTTTGACCAAAGTTGACTTTTGGTCGAAAGATTGATTTATTAGATTCGATAATTGGTCATTAGGACGAAAATTGACTATTTTGACCAAAATTAAATTTTTTGTCAAAAGTTGAGCCATTGGGTTAACTTGGCAATCATTTGGTCAAAAATTGACCATTTTGAACAAAGTTGAGTTTTTGATCAAAAGTTGACTTTATGGGTCAGTAAGGTGGTCATTAGGTAAAAAATTTACAATTTTGACCAACTTGACTTTTGGGTCAAAAGTTGACTTATTAGGTCAATGGGTTGGTCATCGGGTGAAGGATTGACCATTTTGACCAAAGTTGATTTTTTGGTTAAAAGTTGACTAATTAGGTCAATGGGTTGGTCATTGGGTCAATGATTGATCATTTTGACCAAAATTGACTATTTGGTCTGAGAATTACTTATTGGTTCATTAATTGGTCATTAGGTCAAAAATTGAAAATTTTGATCAAAATTAAATTTTTGGACAAAAGTTGACCTATTTGGTCAATGGGATGGTTATTAGGTCAAGAATTAATCATTTTGAGCAAAGTTGACTTTTTGGTCAAAAGTTGATTTATTGGGTCAATGAGTTGGTCATTGGGTCAAAAATTGACCATTTTGACCAAAGTTAACTTTTTGGTCAAAAGTTGACCTATTAGGTCAATTGGGTGGTCATTAGGTCAAAAATTGATCATTTTGACTAAAATTACTTTTTTGGTCAAAAGTTGACCCATTGGATTAACGGAGAGGTCATTGGGTCAGAATTTGACCATTTTGACCAAAGTAGACTTTTTGGTCGAAGGTTGACTTGATTGGTTAATGGGGTGATCATTAGGTCAAAAATTGAGTATTCTGACCAAAATTTACTTTTTGGTCAAAAGTTGACACATTGGGTCAAAGATTGACCATTTCGACCAAAATTAATTTTCTGGTCAAAAGTTGACCAATTGGGACAATGGGTTGGTCATTGGGTCAAGGATTGACATTTTGACCAAAGTTGACTTTTTAGTAAGAGATTGACTGATTTGGTCAATAACTAGTCAGTAGGTCAAAAATTGACTATTTTGACCAAAATTGACTTTTTGGTCAAAAGTCGATCTATTGGGTCAGTGGGTTGTCATTCGGTCAAGGATTTACCATTTTGACCAAAATTGACTTTTTTGTCAAAAGTTAACATTTTGGGTCAATGAGTTTGTCATTGGGTCAAAGATTGGCCATTGTGACCAAATTTGACTTTTTGGTCAGAGATTGACTTTTTGGGTCAATAATTGGTCAATAGGTCAAATATTAACTATTTTGAACAAAAATGACTTTTTGTTCAAAAGTTTGGTCATTGGGTCAAGAATTGACCATTTTGACCAAAGTTGACTTTTTGGTCAAAAGTTGACCTATTGGGTCAATGGGTTGTTCATTAGATCGAAAATTGAACATTTTGACCAAAGTGACTTTTTAGTTAAAAATTGACTATTAGGTCGAAGAATTGACCATTTGACCAAAGTTGACTTTTTGGTCGAAGTTGATTCTATTGAGTCAATGGGTTGGTCGTTGGTTCAGAAATTGACCATTTAGACCAATGTTAACTTTTTTGTCAAAAGTTGACCTATTGGGTCAATTGGGTGGCTATTAGGACAAAAATAGGCTATTTTGACCAAATTACTTTTTGTTCAAAAGTTGACCTATTGGGTCATTAGATCACGGATTGACCATTTTGGCCAAAATTGACTTTTAGCCAAAAGTTGACCTATTGTGTTTATGGTTCGTTAATTGGGTCAAGGATTGACCATTTTGACCAAAGTTGACTTTTTGGTCAGAGATTGGCTTAATGAGTCAATAATGGTCATTGGGTCAAAAATTGTCTATTTTGACAAAAATTGAATTTTTTGTGAAAAGTTGACCGATTGAATGAATGGGGTGGTCATTATGTCAAAAATTAACTATTTTCACCAAAATTGACTTTTTAGTCAAAAGTTATCCTTTTGGGTCAATGGGTTCGTCATTGGGTTAAGGATTGACCATTTTAAGAAATGTTAACTTTTTGGTCAAAAGTTGACCTTTGGGCTTAATGGGTTGACCGTTGGGTCAAGGAATGACCATTTTGACCAAAGTTGACTTTTTGGACAAAAGTTGACCTGTTGGGTCAATATTGGTCATTAGGTCAAAAATTGACTATTTTGACCAAAATTGACTTTTTGGTCAAAAATCGACTTATTGGGTCAATGGATCGGTCATTTGGTCAAGGATTTACCATTTTGACCAAAGTTGACTTTTTTGTCTAAAGTTGACTTTTTGGGTCAATGGGTTTGTCATTGGGTTAAGGATTGACCATTATTACCAAATTTAACTTATTGGTCAGAGATTAACTTTTTGGCTTAATAATTGGTCATTAGGTCAAAAATTGACTATTTTGACCAAAATTAACTTTTTCTTCAAAAGTTGACGTACTGGATAAATAAGTTGGTCATTGGGTCAAGAGTTGACCATTTTGACCAAAGTTGACTTTTTGATCAAAATTTGACCAATTGGGTCAATGGGTTGGTCATTGGGTAAAAAATTGAACATTTTGACCAAAGTTGACTTTTTGGTTAAAAGTTGACCTATTGGGTCAATGCGTTGGTCATTGTGTCAAGGATGGACCTTTGAGACCAAAGTTGACTTTTTAGTCAAAGATTGACTTATTGGGTCAATAATTGGTCATTAGGTAAAAAATTGACTATTTTGACCAAAATTAAATTTTTGGTCAAAAGTTGACCCATTGGGTTAACGACGTGGTCATTTAGTCAGAAATTGACCATTTTGAACAAAGATGACTAGTAAGTCAAAGGTTGAATTTTTGGGTCAATAGGGTGGTCATTAGGTCAAAAATTGACTCTTTTGACCAACTTAACATTTTGTTCAAAAGTTGACAAATTGGTTCAATGGGTTGGTCATTGGGTCAAGGATTGAACATTTTGACTAAAGTAGATTTTTTGGTCAAAAGTTAACCTATTGGGTTAATGGGTTGGTCATTTGGTCAAGGATTGACCATTTTGACGAAAGTTGACTTTTTCGTTTGAGATTGACTTATTGCTTCAATAATTGGCCATTAGGAAAAAAATTGACCTATTGAATTTTCGATCAAAATTTAATTTTTTTGTCAAAAGTTGGCCTATTGGGTCAATTAGCTGGTCATTGGGTCAGAAATTTACTATTTTGACCAAAATTGCTTTTTTGGTCAAAAGTTCACCCATTGGGTTAACGGAGTGGTTATTGGGTCAGAAATTGACCATTTTGACCAAAGTTGACTTTTTGGTCAAAAGTTAACACATTGGGTCAATGTGTTGGTCATTGGGTCAAAGATTGAACATTTTAATCAAAGTTAATTTTTGGTCAAAAGTTGACCAATTGGGACAATGGGTTAGTCATTGGGTCAGTTGACCATTTTGACCAAAGTTGACTTTTTGGTAAGAGATTGACTTATTGGGTCAATAATTAGTCATTAGGTCAAAAATTGATTATCGTAAACAAAATTGACTTTTTGGTCAAAAGTTGGCCTATTGGGTGAGTGGGTTCGTCATTGGGTCAAGAATTAACATTTTTTACTAAAGTTGACTTTTTGGTCAAAAGTTGACCTATTGGGTCAATGGGTAGGTCATTGGGTCTGAAATTGACCATTTTAACCTAAGTTAACTTTTTGGTCAAAAGTTGACCTATTGGGTCTTGGTTCAAAAGTTGATTTTAGGTCAAAAGTTGACCTATTGGGTCATTGGGTCAAAAGTTAACTTTAGGTCAAAAATAGACTATTTTAACCACAATTGATTTTTGGTCAAAAGTCGGCCTATTGGGCTATTGGGTCACGAATTGAACATTTTGACCAAAAATGACTTTTTTGTCAAAAGTTGACCTATTGTGTCAATGGGTCGTTCATTGGGTTGAGGATTGACCATTTTGACCAAAGTTGACTTTTTGGTCACAGATTGACTTATTGGGTCAACAATTGGTCATTAGGTCAAAAATTGAGAATTTTGATCAAAATTAACCTTTTGGCAAAAATTTAACCTATTAGGTCAATGGGTTGGTCATTGGGTCAAGTATTGACCATTTTGACCAAAATTGACTTTTTGCTCGAAAGTTGACCAATTGGCTCAATAGGTTGGTCAATGCGTCATGGATTGACATTTTGACAAAAGTTGACTTTTTGGTCAAAAGTTGACATATTGGGTCAATGGGTTGGTCATTACATCAAGGATTGACCATTTTAACCAAGTTAACTTTTTGGTGAAAAGGTGACCTATTGGATCAATGGGTTGGTCATTAGGTTAGAAATTGTCCATTTTGACTATAGTTGACTTTTGGTCAAAAGTTGACCTATTATGTCAATGGGGTGGTTATTTGGCCAAAAATTGACTATATTGTCCAAAACTAATTTTTCTTTCAAAAGTTGATAATGGGTTGGTATTTGTGTCAAGGATTGACTATTTTGACTGAAGTTCACTTTTTTGCCAAAAGTTGATCTATTGGGTCATAGGGTTGGTCATTGGGTCAATGATTGACCATTTTGACCAAAGTTGACTTTTTGGTCAGAGATTGACTTATTGGATCAGTAATTGGTCATTATGTCAAAAATTGACTATTTTGGTCAAAAGTTGACCTGTTAGGTCTATAGGTTTGTCATTGGGTCAAGGTTTGACCATTTTGACCAAAGTGGACTTTTTGGATAAAAGTTGATCATTTTGACCAGAGTTGACTTTTTGGTCATTGGGTCAGAAATTGACCATTTTAACCAAACTTGTTGTTTTGGTCAAAAGTTGTCCTATTGGGTCAATGGGGTGGTCATTAGGTCAAAAATTGACAACTTTGATAAAAATTAACTTTTTAGTCTAAAGTTGACCTATTGGGTCGATAATTTGGTCATTGGGTCAATGATTGACCATTTTTATCAAAGTTGACTTTTTGGTCAAAAGTTGACCTAATGGGTCAATATTTGTCATTAGTTAAAAAATTTACTATTTTAACTAAAATTAACTTCTTGGTTAAAACTCAATCCATTGGTTCAGTGGTTTGGTCATTGGGTTGGTCATTGGGTTGAAAGTTAACCAATTGGGTTAGTGATTTTTTGGTTAAAAGTTGACCAATTAGGTCATTGGGGTGGTCATTAGGTCAAAAATTAACTATTGTGACAAAAATTGACTTTTTAGTCACAAGTTGACATATTGGGTCAATAGGTTGTTCATTGGATCAAGGATTGACCATTATGACCAAAGTTAATTTTTTGTTCAAAAGTTGACAAATTGGGTCAATGGGTTGGTCATTAGGTCAAGGATTGACCATTTTGACCAAAGTTGACTTTTTCGTCAGAGATTGACATATGCAATTAATAATTGGTCATTAGGTAAAAAATTAACTATTTTCACCAAAATTAACTTTTTGGTCAATAGTTGACTTATTGGGTCAATGGGTTGGTCAATTGGGTCAAGAATTGATTATTTTGACCAAAGTTGACTTTTTGGTGAAAACTGACATATTGGGTCAATGGGTTGGTCATTGGGTAAAAAATTGACCATTTTAACCAAAGTTAACTTTTTAGTAAAAGTTGACCTTTGAGTCAATCGGGTGGTCATTAGGTCAAGGATTGACCGTTTTTTTACCAAAGTTGACTTCTTGGTCAAAAGTTAACCTATTCGAGTTGATAGGGTTGGTGATTAGGTCGAAAATTGATTATTTTTACCAAAATTGATTTTTTCATCAAAAGTTGACCCATTGGATTAACGGGGCGGTCATCCGGTCAGAAATTGACCATTTTGAACAAAGCTGCCTTTTTGGTCAAAAGTCGACTTATTGGGTCAATGTGGTGGTCATTAGGTCAAAAATTGACTATTTTAACCAAAATTGACTTTTTGATAAAAGTTGACATATTGGGTCATTGGGTTGGTCATTGGCTGAAGGATTGACCATTTTACCAAAGTTAACCTTTTGGTCAGAGATTGACTTATTGGGTTAATAATTGGTCATTAGGTCAAAATTGACTATTTTGACTAAAATTGACTTTTTGGACAATAGTTGACCTATTAGCTCAATGGGTTGGTCAGTGGGTCAAGAATTGACAATTTTGACCACAGTGACTTTTTGGTCAAAATATGACCTATTGGGTCAATGGGTTGGTCATTGGTCAGAAATTCATCATATTGACCTACATGACTTTTT